>PNEQ01002446.1:25671-47649 GCA_003012365.1 Medauroidea extradentata
TTAAGACACGTAGTTTTGTGAAGGTAAGCACAGTGGTCAATATAAAAATATAACCACGTGCAGTTTAACAATCATCTATTCCTCCAAGTACTAATGTCTTTAGGGTCGTGCAAGAGGGGAAAAAATCATAATATTGTATTTGTATGAAACAGTAATATTTTTGTAGACATTACTTGGGAGTACACTTTTTCTCTTAAAAAAAAATTTTTATCTTAGCCAGTTTTCCCATAACGGCAATTTTCAAAGTACAAATTTGCTTGTTTTTAGTTCATACACCCCCCGAATACCAACCAACATATTAAAACGAAATAATTTACAGTACAAGTACATGTTACTGGCTAGGACTTTAATTATATAAAAATCCAATACAAAATATTTTTGTATTAAAAAAATTTTTCTTAAACCAGCCAAAAAAACACGTTTCAGAAAATTTTAAAAACTTCAAAATATTGTTTGAATGGGTTTTTATGTGCTGAAAGCCCTAGCCCGTGACATGTGATTTCACAGTGAATTATTTCGTTTCATTATGTTGATTGGTTTTTGGGGGTGTTTGAACTAAAAACAACCAAATTTTGACTTTAAGTGTCACTATGGGAAAACTGGCTGAAATGCTTTTTGTAAATGAAAAATGTACTGCCAAGTAACGTCTATAAAACTAACAATGTTTTGAACAAATGTAAAATTATAATGTTACCCCACTTGATCGCTCATACGGGTTCTGCCATAACCATCTTTAGTAGAAGGCTGCGGCCGTAGATCTGGTAACCCTGGCAGGAAGGGTCATTTTAACACTTCTTTTAGCTCTCCAAAGCCAATGGCTGTACGTGATTCGTTAATCTGCTCTACATACCGGCGAATCAGGGGAAGCAACTGCTTTTGGCGAGACAAAGAAGTGTTAAAATGACCCTTCCTGCCAGGGTTGCCAGATATAAGGCTGCGGCCTTCTACTAAAGACGGCTATGGTTCTGCCTACATGAGACACGTGGTGTCAGCTACGATAAGAATTTACATGTTTAGTAATATTCGGATGTCCTCTGTTACTTTTAACAACATTATTTTCTGACAAAACCCATTTTTGTTTTGTTTTGAGAAGAACGTAATTCTGCTACAGGAATACAAACATTAACACAATTTTATGAAATTATTTTTTGTATAGTGAACGTACTTAAGTGTTCAAAGTTTTCCGGGTATTTAAAAACGCCTTTTAAGATCCTATAGTGAAATGACCCTCGCCTAGATGAATAATAAATTTAATTTGTTCAATATATTGTAGGTTCTACAGGTAAGCCACGCCAGTGTTCGGAGGAAGGTACGTGCCCTAAAGGTGGCTGTCTAGACAGAAAAAAATACTTTATACTTCTTAGTAATTTTTGTTTTTATTTTATTTATAGACACAATTTAAAGTACCATTCCCTTCGTAATTTCTTTCTCTAAACAATTTACCGGTTTTTTTTATCCGAATCGGTGGTAACGATCAGTGAAATATTGATCCCTTATATTCCAGTTAACAGTCTGCTTCTGACTGATGAACCTGTAGATTTCATTGAAAATAATTAACGGGCTAGTGATTTTTTACTGATAATCCTAAGTGTAAGTCACTTTTAAAATCAGTATTATTTTTTCACTGTAACAAACAGCACAGTTTTACTAACTTCTATTGCCCTTTTTGACCGAACCGAGTATAATTTCATCGAAGTGGTTCACTTCTCAATTATTCCAGTTTTTAATGATTTTTCGACGTTATCGCTACAAATGCTACATAAATTAACTAGTATCAGTAGCTGAAAGGATAAAAATTAGAATTATTTATTGTCTGTCAACTTTGAACGTTGCACTTTTATCGTTTGGTTAAAAATAGCAGCATTTTTTCACATTTTGTTGCCACCACAACAACAGCAAAACTGTTCAATCTTGACGTAAAATTATAAGCTGCTAGAATGAGAATATTTTGTTCATAAAGGCTACAAAAATTATCTACAAGTAACTGTAGGGACATTCAGCAAGGGTTGAATTAGTTAACCAATGCCTCCCAATTTGGCCAATTTCGTGTGACAAATGTATTTTTACAGATGATCATTTTATCTTAATTGGAACATAAATTTATAAAAAAAATTACATTGCACTTAATAGAAAATCACAAATTCATCTGAACATTTTTATAGAAGTGTCGTAGCTGTACCCTGCTATAACATTTCCGCATATAACATTTTCCTGCGTATAACATTTTTTTTTTTGGTTCTGCCATTTTTCCATAAAGCATAATGCTTTTATTTCCTGCTTATAACAACACTGGTATTTTCATTTACAGCATATGACATCACTTTTTTTCTCAGGCATTATCCACAACTCGGGTAAAATTTTTCTTAATTTCGTTATTTTAGATAAAATAACCAAGCTGTGGACTATAAACAACTGCAAAAAAAAAATAATGTCTGGGAAAGTATCATAAGTGTACATTACAGTGATATTAAAGACTGTGATCTTGAAGATGACGATCATGAACCTACAGAAGACAAGTGGCTAAGTCTCTGTTATTCACACATTGTATGTAGAGATGATGGTATATTGCGAAAATGTTTTGTGTCAACATAGCCTTGACAACACTGACACAACGTAGCTGTCTGCAGACCAATAACATGCATTAAATATTAAAATAGCGGCATTCTTATTGGCTCAGTCTAATAGGGCAGTAGCTCCACGTACAATGAAAAGCCAGTAATCTTTTGATAAGTTGAACGTATGTTGAAGCCTAGCAAATAGTCAAGTTTTTCCGCGATAAACCATCATCTCTAATTGTATGTATTAATCACGTTCTGATAGCACAGTAACTATAGTCTCATTTAATGTCATTACATGCTTATTTACTGTACATTAACTATCGGTTTTTTAGGTACTTCAGTGTATTATTCATTTATTGGTGTAAAAATATTGATTACTGCTTATAACATTTTCCTGCGTACAACACTTTTTTCACAGATCCCTTGAAAACGTTATAACAGGGTTCTAGGTGTGTGTGTTTATATATATATATATATATATATATATTTATTTAACATGCATTCTGGTCCTTGTTTATTTACTAGGTCCGCGTTTGGCATAGTGGCTAGAGCATTCGCCCCCCATCAAGGCCATGCGAAGTCGATTCCCGACGGGGTCGGTTTCCGAATTTTCGCATGTGGGAATCGTGACGGATGATGCCGCTGGTCGGCGGGCTTTCTTGGGGATCTCCCGTTTTACCCGCTCCATACTCACGTCTTGCCACCCCTCACCGGCACTAAAGACCTAGATGTTAAGCGTTTACCAAAATTACTTAACTTCACTTGTTATTTAACTGAACCTGTGTTGATATATTGTTTTATAAATAACTCAAATTTTTTGTCGTTTGAGTGAGTGATTGAGTGAGAGATTTTGGTCAGCGCTTAACATCGAGGTCTTTAGCGCTGGTGAGGGGTGGCATGAGGTGAGTATGGAGCAGCACCGGAACGGAAGGGCGGGGGAAACGGGAGATCCCCGAGAAAACCTGCCGACCAACGGCACCGTCAGGCACGATTCCCACATGTGAAAATCCGGGGACCGAACCAGCCGGGAATCGAATCGGTTGATATGTGACGAAGACTGCAATTATGTTTAGCTGTAAAACTACGAAGAACATAATACATTTTAAGGTAACATCGGTATTATTTACTGGATGTGTACGATCGTTATCGTAGGCCATATTTGCCCATTTCTCGAAATAACGCAATAAGGGAAGTTCTCAGCTCTGAGTTCTTCCCGGAGGTCTGCATAACTGTGGAGCCGAAGGTCAGATAATTGGTTTCATCAGGGTCAGCCGAAGGTCCGAGTAATGACCCTAGCGACTGACAACGGATGAGAGGGTCCTCCTACACACTTTCTTGTAATTGGGGACACTTCAGTGTTGAGTTCGCCCTCCAACGACCCGAAATCCTGACATACCCCTTCCTCGTCCCTGTTCAGTAAGTCTCAGCCACTTTCCCTTCGCTGAAACCCATCCTATCTTACGCGCACCAAGTAGCTAAAGGTGAGTTCACAATTAATAACATAACAGTAAGCATAGAACACAGGTCGTTCGCACAAGAACTGGAGGGTCTGATGCTATGCTGAACCAAGCCCTTTATTTCTTAAATGCTTGAAAAAATAAGTTTAAAATTCAGACATGAACCATAAAATTCAGTATTGGTGTACATAAAGTATTTCTTATTATATTCTTTGATCGTGTTTATTTAGTCATATGTACGTCTAATTTGGGATAAAAGAAAACAACATCCCAGTTTAGGAAGAAAAAATTGACTTGGTTCACTATGGTATCAGACCCTTACTATCCCATATGTATTCTTACCTACCGATTCACAACACCAAAAAAGTGGTCGTGTACATGGAGATGCTGACATAGGAAATGGCAATATTCCATTTCGTGTGCGTACGCATAGTACAGCAACCAATCACAGCACAGGAGTTTGTGAATGCCCGCAATGTTGGTTTAACCTCCAAAAATACACGAGAACAAAACAAAGTTAGAAAAAGAAATTTTAATGTCAAAAACCATGATTCTATATTATAAATAATGTTCTACGCTATGCAGTTTACAGGAACTTTGTTTCTGTATTTCACTTTATCTGCAAATACGATTCCCCTTCAAATATGTTTTAATTGCCATTGGTTGACTTTTATACAGCAAGGAACGCTTCAGATCCGTCGAAAATATGCCATCGGCTAAACATTACAGCAAGAATCCAATTGTGAACTAATTTTACACAAGGCGCCTGGTCGTGCACAGTTTCTACTGTTATCTTATATGTTTTGTGCTTATGTTTTTAAATAGTGAATCAACCTTAAGAGGAGTCCTCGACTGGTGCATGTATGGCGTTGCAGCAAGTCACGCGTATATTATTTTTTAACGCAAAACCGCTTAACTTACTCCTATTATGTTTATCTACGAAAAGAACACACACTTCAAACTATGCTTCTATGTTCTCAAAAATTCAGCACGCTTGTTAGAAACCTGATTTTCGGGCCTCTCAAAATGGCTAAAAACGGTTTTTTTAGACTGCTGTAACTACGAAAATATTATCTGAATTCGTAAAGTACAAAGCGAGAGGCATACTATTCAACAATAAAATGCTGTAGTCAGTGGAAAAAGGCAACTATGAAAACCTTGCACGTAGGTTTGGCGCGCTGCGAATATAGGTGATATGCTTCTCGTCAAGTGAGGGACACTGACTCTTATGGCTACGCTGTTCCCACCAGTCAACGGTGGACATTTGACACCGGCGAAAACTCCTCTTAACTACGGACGGATGACGGATCGTTGTGAATCGGTAGATGTTTAGACGGATGGACGGAGTGTTGGCGAGTAGACGACGGATGGATACGACGTATCGTTGTTAAGGGTGCTCGGTATGGTATGCTAAACAGTGAAAAACATGTGCACCGTTATTGATCATTATTGAGAGAACAAATGAACTGAAAGTACATCGTTTTCGGAAGTAGGTGTCGTAAAGTCGTATAATTGTCTAAGACATTTGTTATATGTAAAAATCTTTTAACTTTTTTAAGAAAAAATCTGAAAAATACACAAAAAAATAAAACCATATCTTAGACTTATATCTTACCGTGCTCTATAGTATGTTGCAATCTGAACATTACTGGAATAATTGTAATCCTGTAAAAATAGTAACTAAAATCCAATAATTTCAATTTTTATCCCACTAAAACAGGACATGTACTTGTGGAGATATGTTGCATCTATCCCCAGTACCTTGAGTGAACGCGGAGCTGTTATGTGAGGATAAGTGGCAACTCATGTTACCAAAACTGATAGGAATTATCTGCAGGGCCCGATCTATCAGCTAGAGCCCTATTCTCACAAAAATGCCTTCAGTCGGGCGATAAAAATGAGTGGGGTGTCATTTTATTTATTTATTTATTTATTTTAATTCAAATTATTTTTACATGTGGTGAAGTTAAGACAATATTTACTTGTCTACCACTTTACCACAGTGGTTACAACTTTTCATATCATCAAAAAAAGTACACTATTCTCTGAAAAATACAAAACATAAAATACATTGCGAAACACAAGTAAGGAAAAAAGGGAAAGAAAACATTACAGAAGTCGTTCTCAATTCAATCACGCACACATTCACACCAAATTAATGAAAGTGAGATCATCCACTGTTCACTCTGCACTATCAAAAATAGCGTTCATACCTTTTAAAAGAGCTCTTTTAAATGTAGGTTGAGACAACATTTGTTTCCCTGATAGCACAATCAGCTTGATTCAAGCTTGAATCAAGCTTGCCGTGACAAGTCTGCAAGCTTGCAGCAAGCTTGTCATGTAAAGCCACAAGCTTGAATCAATCTTGAATCAAGCTAACTAGTCTCCACACGACAAGCCTGCAGCAAGCTTGCCAGGAAAGCCTCATGCAAGGTTGCTGCAAGCTTGTAGCAAGCTTGTTTCGTACATGGCAGGATACAACTGTAAAAAATATGCTTGGTTCAAGCTTGAATCAAACTTACCAAATAAGGCTTGTAATAGCAAATCTAAATCAAGTCAACTACAGGCTTGCTGCAAGCTTACATGCTATCTGGGTTTACGTGTTCCTCCAGTGCATTCCAGATGCGTGCTGCAGAAACTGTAAAAAATTTAGAATAAGCACTAGTACGATGCTTAGGTACTAGCAGAGACAGGGTGGCTTTTGAGCGGGTACCAATTTTATGATGGGAGAGAAATTCAATTTTAGTTGTTAAATAGGAAGGATATTTAGAATACGAAACCTTCCTTAGGAGAAAGAGGCAATGTAATTTACACCTGTTTTCCAGTCGTTGCCAGGACAAATTTTTATTAAATTGTGAGATATGATTAAGGTTAACAATAAAACGTACACATTTATTTTGCATCTTCTGCAATCTAGTGGCTTGTTAGTCAGTGAGGTCGCTGTAAACCACGTCACAGCAGTCAAACAACGTAAAAATTAGTGCCTAGACAGGATATTTTTTAATGTACAAGGGGAGTTGATTTTATAGGCTTTTTTAGCGAGTTAAGGGTGGTCAGCACCTTCCTTCATATGCTAGCTACGTGGAGAGACCAATATTAAATGTTGTTCAAAATGAGTCCTAGGTTTTTCACTGAGGATGTCAACTCGATTTTCGCATTGCCAACACTAATTTGTGGAAAATCGGCAGTAACAGTTTACTACTGTATATATTTTTACGTTTTCTCTATAAACTATATGGAAGCACCGATTTAGATTTCCGGGTTAGCGTAATCGTAATCTACGCAAAATACTGAATAAAATGACACCTCATTCGTCTTTACCGCATGATAGAAGGCATTCTTTCACTCAGTTGATACACTAATAAGGTTGTTGCCTTTTCTCAATTGGTTCAGTACAAGATTATGTTTATAACGATCTACGTTTTGAAGATACTTCTATTGAAAATTGTTGTAAGACAATTTCGACCTATACAAAGGGAAATCGTAGGTGACAACAGAGAAGTTTTGTTATGTGAAGTTGGCACTACTGTTGAACAATGTAATCATTGGAGTGATTAATGAATCGGTCTCAGTCTGCTGTTAACGAGTGTTCTGCAATGACCTTGTCCAAACATAACATAGGTTATGGGCCCAGATAGCCCAGTAAGCCTTGTATGTTGGCGGGACTGTTTGATTGTGAGCTGAAATGTGTAGCTAAAGGTAAGAAGCAGTACGAAGAGCGTGACAAGAAGGCGAAATGGGTCATTGCTCATTGTGTGTCGGACAAGCACTTGGAGATAATAAAAAGGGCAACATCAGCAAATGATATGATGGGTTCATTAAGGAATGTGTTTGCACGAAAGAGCCCAATTTCTAAATTGTTTGTTATGAAAAAGTTTTTGAAGTTGAATTTTGAAAAAAGAGAGCTGCAAGACCACTTCCTTGAGATAGAAACATTACTTCGTGAATTATAAGATTTAGGTGCTGTCTTAGATGTGACTGACAAGGTATGTTACCTGCTGCTGACGATGCCGGACAAGTACGACAGCGTAATCACAGCCATTGAGACAATGACTTCGAATATCAGCTTGGAGTTTGTGAAGGGACGACTTCTGGACGCAGAACTTCGCATGCTGGAGGGAGAGCTGTCATCACCAACACCAGAGCCTGGCTGTTCGTTTGCAGCGCGGCGGTCTAAGGTGACGTGCTACGAGTGCGGTGAGAAGGGGCATTTCAAGAGGAATTGTCCGAAGTGGAAACAGAAAGCTGGTGGAAAGATTGGCCTTGGACGAGGTATGTACAGGGGATTTGTTGCAGCAGAAACGGTGAGTGATGATCTTGTATTTACCGCGTCAACCTCTTTGCTGAGTGACAATGAACATCTTAATGTGGTTAACTTTGTTTGTGATTCTCGAGCATCAGAGCACATGGTTAGTGAGAAGTATAGACCATGTATGTCAAACACTAAAACATTAGATGAACCAGTTGCTATTGTAGTAGCGGATGGAAGTAAGACACTTGTTGCAACCGAAAGAGGTGATATTGTGTTTGATAAGTGTACATTAACAAATGTGTTGATTGTTAGTAACTTAATATATAATTTGTTGGCAATTTCAAAGGTATGTGAAGCTGTATATCCAACTACTTTTAGTTATGAAAAAATGGAAGTTAGAAATAAGTCGAAACAGGTTGTCCTGGTAGGATGCAGAGTGGTAAACTCTATCTTGTTGAGTTGGCTTGCTAAGCTGGGGAAATCAATAGGGGAGCAAGCGAAGCGTATTCCCAAATAACCTGGCATGAGAGGTTAGGACACCCTGGTTTAGAGGCCATGAGAAAGTTAGGAACTGTGACAGGCTTAAAAGGCATGGAAGGGATAAAAGGATGCTAAACATGTCTTGAGAGCAAGTTGTCTAGGCAACCTTTTAAGTCTGTCTGTCCGAAAAGGAAACATTGTTTACAAGTAATTTGCAGTGATTTCTGTGGTCCCATTAAACCTTCTACTTGTGAGGGTTATAGTTATTTTCAGACCATAACAGATACATATTCAGGATTTTGTATAGTGTTTCTATTAAAGACTAAAGATGAAGCCAGTGTTAATTTGAAACGTTATGTCAAAACAACAGAGAGACAATTTTCAGTAGAAAATTTTAAGGTGTTACGAATACGGTGTGACAATGGGGATCAGTTTTGTTCCTCAAGTTTCAGAAGGTGGTGTTATAAGAAGGGGATTCAATTGGAGTACACTCCTGCTTATACGCCTCAACTAAATGGTTTAAGTGAGAGAATTAATCGAACCTTGTTAGAGAAATCCCGGTGTTTGATAGGGGATCTGCTAAAATCTCTGTGGCGGGAGGCTGTGAGGACATCAGCGTATTTATACAATAGGATCCCTATGTATGATGGTCATATACTTACAGAGACCTGGTATGGGCAGAAGGTAGATTATAACAAAATAAGGTTGTTTGGAAGTAGAGGTTTTATTAAAGACAACCGCCAATCGCTAGGAAAACTTGATAAAATAAGTAGTGAGGTATACATGGTGGGGTATGCATCAAATGCGTACAGATTTTTTGATTCCAACACAAGAAAAATCATTCTGTCACGGGATGTAAAGTTTTTGGAGGATGATCCTCAGGTAGTAGACATTGAGAGTGTTAAGAATGAGGTAATAGAAGTATATTTGGAGGAAAAGTTAGAAGAACTTAGTAGTGATCAAAATAACAGTAATTCAAGTGAATCAAATGAAAAAGAAGTAGAAGAGGTGAGATGATCAAAAAGGAATAGGGTACCTCCAGTCTGGCAGAAAGATTATATAACCTCTAATGATTTTGTTACACAGATAGCTTTAGGTGCAGTAGGTATACTTGACTCTAATATCCCTGTGGGAGTGTCAGATATACCAAATAGTCCAGACAGGTTGCTGTGGGAAAAAGCTATGCAAGAAGAGTTACATGCACTTGATATAAATAATACATTAGAACTAGTCGAAAAACCTAAGGATCAAAAAGTAATAGACTCTAAATGGATATTTACAGAAAAAGAAGTACGAGGAAAGAATGTTTAAAAGGTCAGGTTGGTTGCTATGGGTTGTTTTCAGGACTTAAACCCTGAGGAAAATATTTTTGCTCCTGTAGCTAGAATGCCAACTATTCGGATTCTTTTGTCTTAGGCTGTAAAATTGGATTGTATTATAGAGCAGTTAGACGTAAAAAGTGTTTTTTTTGTATGAGTAATTGAAGGACCCTGTTTTCATGAATATATCAGTGGGAGTTAAAGTGTCTAGTAATAAAAACCTTGTTTGTAAATCAAAAAGGGCCTTATATGGACTTAAACAATCACCCAGGTGTTGGTATGAGACTTTGAGTAATGAATTGTCTAGAATTGTATGTAGGAAATCTGAATCTGATCCTTGTTTATATCTTCAAAGGGGTTTATACATTGTAGTGTATGTAGATGACCTAATGATATTTTCAGATGCTAAAAAAAAAATAGGTGACATAAAAAAGCATTTAAAAGAAAAGTTTAGGATGAAAGAAACGAACGAAGGAAAGAGGGACTTCAATTTCCTAGGACTAGAGACAAAGTTGATAAAGAAGTTATTGGATAGGTTCAATATGACAAATTGTCGATATTCAGACTTACCAATGGAATTGAAACTTGATATGCAATCATCAGAAACATGTGGTAGTGATGTGCCATATAGAGAACTAATAGGGTGTTTAATGTAGGCCTATATCATGTTAGGTTCTCGACCAGAATTAAGCTATCCCATTGGGTATTTTAGTAGATTCCAGAACTGTTATGTAAAAGAGCGTTATAAGTATTTACTACGTGCATTGAGGTAATATATAAAACAAAAGAGTATTGTCTGTGTTACACTAAAATTGATTGCAAAATAGTGGAGTCATATGTAGATGCTGATTATGCAAATGACAGGAAAGATATAAAAGTTTATCAGGATACTTTATAAGGGTATGCGGAAATAATGTAATTTGGAAATGTAAACAGCTGAACTCTGTCAGTTTATCGAGCACAGAGGCAGAATATGTAGCGTTGGCCACTGCAGCCATTGAGTGTGTGTTTGCGAAAAACATTCTGTGTGAACTGCTTGATATCAGTAATATAGGAATAGTTATATATGAAGACAATCAATCGTGTATTAAAATGTCATGTACATTAGAAACAAAACGTTCAAAGCATATTCATGTGAAGTATCACTACATTAGGGATCTTGTACAAGACAATGTAGTTAAACTAGTATATGTAGATACTAATAACCAAATTAGTGATTGTTTAACCAAACAGGTTCCTTATTATAAATTCAAGACGTATGTTTTTGGATTAGGACTGTCGAAATGGGAGAAGGTGTTGTAAGGCAATTTCGACCTATAGAAAGGGAAATTGTAGGTGAAAACAGAGAAGTTATGCTATGTGAAGTTGGCACTACTGTTGAACAATGTAATCATTGGAGTGATTAATAAATCGGTCTCACTCTGCCGTTAACGAGTGTTCTGCAATAACCTTGTCCAAACATAACAAAAATTACGTATTATAAGTTATATAATAAAAATCAAAACTGCTCGGTATTTATTCTCCAGTACACCAGTAAGAAATCATTTTAGAATTAAATCATTAGAATAATAGATAGCATAAGAGCCCCTTATTCAGGCAAAAAAATTCGCAATAAAAATATCAAATGTTTCATAACAACCCAACCTTCCATAACAGTGCCATAGTTGTAGGTGCAATAGCATAGTTTTCTTTGGTTTGTTTTACTTTTATTATGTTCAGTTTCAAATATGAGGACGTACAATCCTGCAATAAAAAAACTATTCATATGTTCAAACATTACATGTGTTTTAAAGAATTACATGTATTTTAAAAATGATAATTAAATAAAAGTGGTACAAACTATAAGTATTAAGGTGCCGTTAACAGTTTATTCATTTTTCACATCTCACTAATGGGAGGTACATGAATCTCAGGGAAATTTGGGGGTAAAACGCAATTTTCTAAGTAGTTCTGTACATGAAAACAATAGCTAATTACATAATTTAAATGTTGCAATAAATGACTTATTTAACATTGGATACACAAATTCCGGCCTAGTGCGTTGGACACTGTCTACGAGGGAAATTGTGTGATAAAAGTACAAATACTAAGCTTTTGAGCGAAACGAAACAATATAAATTACCTTCATTAATATGTACTTATAATTACATAAGACTCATAATGTTACCATTTTCTGAAGTACCAGTGACAAGTTTGTGTGACAGAGAGGGAGACTACTGCAGTTCACATATTTTCCGCGGACACACAGGTTTGTCGAGCAGTATGTATGTGCATGCGCTGTTGTTGAATTGGCTAACGAAGCCTAGCGATGGCCTCTACACTACTATTCACATTGGGTAGTTGACGTTTCACACTTCGCCATATTAGCGAAAAACGGTAACTTCGGACCAAAAAAAAAACCTATCCCCGTCTTGTGATGACACCGCGCCTTTAGTGTGTTACTAAGGAAGGTATGGAGATTATTTTTCCCGTCTATTCTAGGTCTTTAAAGTTCTTATTTCCAAATTACCACGTCAATGCATAGTTTTATCAAGTCATCATAACTCTACTAATTACCATTAACGTTTTACTGTAACACACTATTAAGTAATTAAGAGCTGTATGAGTAGAACACATTAAATTTTAGTATAAATGATTAATATAGGTGCGTCATTTTGGTAGCATGTAAACGGATATCGTTCATCTTTATTCAAGGCCAAAAAGGAAATCACTGAAAATATCTTTGTACGACATTCGTTAACCATATTGCAAATGAGAAAAATATTTATGTGTGCTAAACCAGTGGCACGGATCAGTTTAAAGTAAAATAGAGGGAAGGAGGAACTTCTACTTCAAAATATAACTCATTTTTACCATTGGCATATTCAGACAATTCTTGAAACCATTCGCTCGCAGATTGTTGAATGATATACATCATTAAACTTATACATCCCATACAGTGAAAATACGTTTCTGAGTTATACAAATCAAAGCACCTTAGGTGTAAAGAATGTTGTACGTAGTTCAAATAGTATGGTTTTAACAGTATAGCAACTCCTACAAAAATTATTGAAAAAAATAAACACTACGTCAGAATTATTTTGCACATATATTTCACGGTACACCTGTATACTAATTACCATTCGTGAGATTTTACAAAACAAATACGCAGACATTAAAATAAACACAATTAAGCTAATCTAGTTTTTCACTGAAATAAAAAGGCTTGCATTTTTTTTAAATTGTAAATATAATCACAAAAAAATACTATTAATATGTGTGTATAGCTTTATATTATCATCCTGTTCATTTCTAACGCGAAAGAATTAATCGAACTTGCTAACTGTCCGCAAATGTTAAATCTATCTTCATGTACTTACTCTTTATCTGATCTCTTTAAAGTAATGATCTGACTTAAGCATATTTCATTAAAGGTATAACGTAACTACTGCATTGTCACTAACAAAATCGTTTATGAATAATAATTCATGAAATTAGCACCAGTGCATAAAAATACATATAGACTTATATTTAATTTTGAATATCGCCAATTTTTTCTGCGACATTGTACATGAAAACGAAGTGTTCAGTTCAACTAAGGATAATTATACTACAGGTTAGAGAGAAAATACGTTTTCTTATGGGAGAGCTTGGCACAGGGAAAATTTCTGCCGCTAGTTTCGCTTCAATTGTTAATGTACCAGATAAATAAGGAACCGTAGTAAAATGAAATTTTAAATAAACTTGGAAATGATAAAAGTAATTTAACTTAATTTTAAAGAGAAAAGAAACCGATATCGCGTTTTAAATTATCAACTTAATGCAACTTAAAATTCAGGAATGCTCTGTGATTGGTCAGTTACGTGCACTACCGATACCAGCGCTCAAGCGGCAGAAACTTTCCCTGTGACGAACGTATAACATTGATCTTTCTAACCTGTATTAGGATTAACCTTAGTTTAACTCGGAGGGCGTGTCCGAAACTATTTAGGTTACTAAATCAACCACATGATCAGGTTAGTGCAGTAAATATTTGGGGATTTAGGGTGTAAAATTTACTGAGGTGAAGTAGCATGCAAAATTCCCAAATACCTCCGTAAATTCGTCGGCTGCTGTTTACTTACGTTTTATACTCCGCTTTTGGCTGAAAAACATACACATATCCATTAAAACAGTAATAACGTAAATTAAAAGCCCGTAGTGTTATTTTGTATGTACCAAATAATGTTTTTAATTTATAAATAAATTTCGCATTTTCTAAATAAATCAACCATAAAACAAAATAAATATTATAGTAGAATTCGTAATTTAGGATGTGAAAGAAACAGCTAATTAGTTTATATATAATAACGAATAGACCATTATATTCAATAGAGAAAAAAAATAAGAAAAAACGACATCCAAATACCAACAAGTTTATAGCTTCCAACATTGCCGCACGCAACACTGTTTCATAACGTTCAAATCTCTCCACTCTAGGGATAGACACGTAATGGAATTATTCGTTTGTTGGCCAGACTGACTGCACTACAACTCCTCATAGCAGCAGTTTGAGAGAGGAATCTGTTATCGGCACAACAATCTTCGCGCGTATCGTGTCACAATTTGCTTGACTTAAGAGAGTACATGGTATTGGCTAATTTAATTCAGCGCTAAAACCATTACTTCAGAATTGTAGGTTTCTCGAAGCCAACTTGCAAAATTAATTTTAAAAAAGCAATGCCAGACTTTATGAGCAAAAATGTTTCTCGAGCAACGTATATTTGAAGAATAATCTCCGACGCCGACGAAATCTCGTACATTTAATTGCGGCGCAAGAATCACCCTTAGCAAATGCATCATTATTGCTCATAAAGTTGGCAAATATAATTATCAAGGATTGTTGTTTTGTAGTTTTTCAATTTTGATTTTCAAAAACGTGTTGATCTCAACTGTATAACTCAGCGCTTGTTTATCTGCCCTTTAGATTTACAGTGGTTTCAAAAATATTTTTTTAACGCAAATTAACACACATAACAAAAATTCATTCTTTCAGTTTTAACACTTAATATATTCGTTTGTATCTGAATCATTCTGTTTCAATATTCCAAACGGATATTTATAATTTTGCCCATGAAATATCACATACTTTGTTGTCAAAATAAAAAGAAACCAACCAAAATAATGTTTTGCTAGCAATTATTTTAAAAAAACGTTCTGGCGAAATTGTGTATCGTATGACTGTACGCGGGCTCAAATTTTTTCAAAGCATTTGATTAAAACAAATTTGAGTTATCAGCAATTGTTTGAAATAAGTGAAAGTCCATGGCATTAAGGCCAGCATCATCGCAACGACGCGACGGGCCGCTGACGTTACGAGAAACTTTCGTCAGTCCGCGTCGTCTCGTGACGCACTAAGCAGGCATGTTTTCATCAGCATCCCTCCATCTTCCAGCGGCAACCTACAGTTTACGGCGAAAGAACCTGGAACCCAAGAACTCCACGGGACGCAAGTTTTAATGAAATCACCTCGGTTGGAGGCGGCCAGCGGAGCCGTCTTTACGGGCCTTAGAGTCATATATTTTTTCTCGCCCTTCAACGTGGCGAGGCTGCCGTTGATGGTGGCAGAGTAGCGTGATAGGAGAAAATATGCGGGGAGGGGGGGGGATAAGCTCTTCAACGCACGTGTTGGAAATCAAGATGCTTGCCCCTTTGACCTGGTGTAGGTCAACCTGTGTGGAGGTCACTAGTGCCTAGAGGAGTTAAGTCAAGTATTGATGGGTGTATGTAGTTGGTCGTGAATTCCAGGAATGGATCTCGGCTTTCCGTCGCACGGGGCAAGAATTGTGATTTCCCCCTCCCTCCTCCTTTTCAACCACCTTTATCCATCAGTCCAATCAACCCAACAGTAATAAACGTATCTTACCTACATTGTTTTGCGCTCGCGTACATCTCTATACATAAAGTAGAACCCAGAATCACGAAATTTATTCTGTGGGTTCCCCTCAGATCGTAGACGAGAAATAAGAAAGGAATTATCGAAATTCGACCTCTAAGGGGTGAAAAAAGGTGAAATGTGTTTCCGAAGAAACGTCAATAGTGCTCGAACCCGACCTAGTATCGTGATTTTTACTTCAATAGGACACACATAAAAATGAATATTATCCAATTTAAGGATTTTTTGAAATTCAACATTTAAGGGGGTGAAAAGACCTTAAATGTGTTTCCGATTAACTATCGATATCTATCGAATCCTTCGGGATAGAGAGTTGGTTTTCACTTCAAAATGTTGCTTACGTAAATACCCAAAAAGTAGTTTTAGAATTTTATTGAAATTCTACCCCCAAGCAGTAAAGACGGGCAAAGTGTGTTTTTCATTAATCGTCTATATCACTAAAACACAATTGAATATCGTTGCGATTTTTACTTAAATTGGTTACGTGACCCGAAAGAGGTTAAAAAAAGGGTAAATTGTGTTTTAGATTCACAATCGATATGTATCGATCCCATTAATTTTTATATAGCGACGTATTTTTTGTTTAAGATTGATGCTTACTCAAATAATTGGAAAGTAATTTCAGGAATTTTCGGAACTCCCCACCTAAGAAGGTGAAAAGGGGTTAAAAGTTATTAAATGTATTTTTAGTTAAACTTCTATATATCTTGAACCCAGCGGGCTATTGTCGTATTTTTCACGTCCGAAAGACACCAGTTAAGTAGTTTAAAATGTGATACAATGGTATTTCGAAATTCAGTCTCTTAGGAGGGGAAAAGACCTTGAATGTATTTTAGATAAATCCTCGATATCTATCGAACCAGTCGAGATATACAGTTAATTTTTCTTCAGAAAGATGATTAGAAAAATGATCACAAAACTGATTTAAGATTTTCCGGAATTCGAACTCTCAGCACTGTACACGGGCCATGTGTGGTTTTTTAACGAAGGATTGATTTTGATTCGACTGAACGGGCTACCGTCGTGATTTTCACTTCAATTGGATACTTACACGAATGTCTAAGATGTGAAATTAAAATATTTCGAAATTCGACATTCTAAAGGCTGAAAAAGCACAAAATTTGTTCTCCATCAACCCATGATATCTAGCTAACCAGTAGAGATATTGAGGTGTTCGTGTCAGAGTGATGCTTACGTAAGCATTAAAAAAATTATATGTAAGTTTCTTACTTTATAATATAACTTGTTTATCTTAATATATAAAAACTAGCTGTTCGGCTACGGCTTTGCCCGCGTGAAATAATGTAATGTAAGCAGTAACTCCATAAAATATGCGATGAAGGCATTTAACAGCTAGCGTACTCAGTAACAGTGAACTATAAATTGTCTTAGCTCAGTGTAAAGAGTGCACTCAATATGCTCGTATGATGTCGTAGTAAGTCTTGCACGGGATACGAAACCTTAACCCCACCCCTCACACACCATTAACTTTATACAATATCTGAGTGAATACTTAAAGGCAGGCCGTGATAATTCTTTCGTATGTACAGGCTACTGTCCAAAGAGGTGTTATTTATGAGAAGATTGGCAAAAGGAAACAATTGTTGAATTATTTCACCGTAATCATTCACTTTTTTCGGGAGACTGTAACATTTTACTGCTTTTCACATCCTTCGTTTTCGAATTTCATAAAATCCTGAATTTGATTTCTAGATATTTACATAAGCTTCATTATTATCAGAAAATCATCTCGATATCTCAATGGGTATAAGCGGTACAGATGATTATTTGAAAACACTTTTTTTATTTTTTAACAACTTTCAAGGACGAATTTCAAAAAGTCCAGAAAGATTTTTTTGTTATTTACGTGTGATTTATTTTAAAGCAAAAACAATTTCAATATTTCCACTGGTTTAGAAGATAATTGGGATAAATTAAAACGTGTTTAATTTTTTTTAAAGCTTTCAAGGACGAATTTCGAAAAATCCTAAAATTGCTTTTTAGGTATTTACCTAAGCATTATTAAAAAAAAAAATAACCTCACTGTCTGAATTGGTTTAGGAGAAATCACGGATTAAAGACTTATTTTACGGCTTTTTACCCCCTAAGTTTTAGAATTTTGCAAAATCGAAAAATTTACAAATACGCATTTATTTGGGCAATATTATGAAGTTAAAAAATTATGATAATTCTCCCTGTTAATAAGCTATCAGGGATTCTTTAAAAACACAAATCACCCCTTTTCACGCCCTTAACTATCGAATTCCGAAAAATCAATTTTTAATGGGTACCTACGGGCCAAGGGGAAGATTCCCTCAAAATTTCGTAGTTCTAGGTCCAGCGGTTTGGACTGTGCGTTGATGAGTGAGTGAGTGAGTGAGTGAGTGAGTGAGTGAGTGAGTGTGTCAGTCAGGAAACTTCATTTTATATATTAAGTATGAAGTGTCCTTCACAAACTTAAGATTGTTTTTCGCGTGGACAGCTATAGCTACTTATCCTGCTGCAGTTAGTTCAACTAGCAGAGGTGTCATTCTAACACTTTATGACTGAACTACCTACTGGTGTACAAAGATGTTTTTAAATTAAAGCAAATATTATCTGCCATGAGGAACACACGCGAGCAAAGCCGCGGGCACACTCCTAGTAGCATTATAAAATTTTAGTTGTACTACATAAAACCTGTACTCACTAGCTGCTATTAGCAGTGTTTTAAGTGTGCATTCTAATTATAGATACTGCATTTATAACATTATATGGTGTTCAACTAGTAAAAGTCTAAACATTTTTAGATATTGTATCTTTTTTACACTAATTTACATTTCATTCCCAAATAAAAAATTTTGTCACCACAAGCGGTCCTCCCCCCCCCTCCCATCGCCCCCATAATAGATCCGCCCCTGGTGAAACGTACACGGTTTTATCTTAAAGATAAAGTGTCATTTTGCTATCTTGAATTAAAATTAATATTTACAAAATTGGTAAGTTTCCAATATTGTACGCAATTCTTCAAACAATTTCACGCAACTTATTTTAAAAGACGAGGGTTCAACGGACTCTCGCAAGTGGGAATTGTGCCGGACGATGTTGTTGGTCGGCGAGCGTTCTCGGGGATCTTCTGTTTCGGCCGTCCATTGTTGGGCCTTATTCCACGTCACAATGCAGGGACGGTGGCAGTCTACGGACCCCAACTCTAAATGTCATGGGGCCGCGGTGGTCGAGGGGTCAGACCTCTTGCCTCCCACCAAGGCGATCCGGGTTCGATTCCCGGCGAGGTCGGTCCCCGGATTTTCGCATGTGAGAATCGTGCCGGACGATGCCACTGGTCGGCGGGTTTTCTCGAGGATCTCCCGTTTCCCCCGCCCCTTCATTCCGGCGCCGCTCCACACTTACCTCACATCACCCCTCACCAGCGCTGAAGACCTCGATGTTAAGCGCTGAACAAAATATCTCACTCACTTACTCTAAATGCTATCACCTCGAAGGGTGCTCCTGCCCCCGCCGTAAGGAGCGTCTCACGTACTATACAGTAAGTTTAGTAATTATATGTACAACGGAAAGGGTTGTGTCGAGGACGACGAAAATAGCAAATAATGCTAGTAAACATAGGTCCGGAAAACGACGGTTTTCACGTTACGATGTATGGACACATGTAAACATGGCAATGTTGCAACGTTGTAATTTTTATGTGGGGATATTTAAAAGCTTTGGTGTATGCCAGCGTTGATAGTGTCCACGAACTACAGGGACGCATTGTGGATGGTTACCACTGCATTCGGAACACACCTGAAGTTTTTGAACGTGATGCGAAGATGTACTGAAGTCTGCCTTCACATGAACGGCACCGATTTCAAACACTTGTTGTAATGTCTTCGTCCACATGTGCATCTTTTTGACGTTTTGATCCTCGCGACGTTATTTTGTAACTATATACCAAGACATAATAAGTTCCCTATCGAAGATTAATGTGTAAATACAAATTGGGAACAAACGTTGGAGATCAATTTAAATAAATCGAGGAGAGCGGCGAAATTCCGCGTAAAAGACGCTACATAGCACACGCTACAAATTCTTTGTAATGTGCGGAGAAAACATTTTTTATGAAACTGTACCAACATGCGCCCAACGTACT
This sequence comes from Medauroidea extradentata, assembly GCA_003012365.1. NCBI lineage: Eukaryota > Metazoa > Arthropoda > Insecta > Phasmatodea > Phasmatidae > Medauroidea > Medauroidea extradentata. Next base: position 45,781 of record PNEQ01002446.1, read on the forward strand.
AAAAGATAACACTTTCTGTTTCCCAGATATCCATGGAAACACACATAAACTTATTTATAAAACAGTCTAATGTGTAGGCCCCCCCCCCTACTGAAGTTACCATACTTGTATTGTAACAAGTGTTAAGTAGCATATTTTCAAGGAGGAAGTGTGGTAACTGCCCCATAATGCGTTAAGGTTAATTTCTTCCTAAACAATTTGACAAGTTTTTTACAGTATACTTCAAAATGCTCTAACCGGATGTATGCAAAACTCGAATAGAATAGTGCACTGAACATGGCTACAGACTTTCCACGAAGTAAACTTAATTGGTCACAGCTTAAGGGTGTTCAAGTGCGATAAAGTCATAATTTTATATTTATATGGAATAGTGTTAGTTTTGTAGACGATACTTGTGAGTGAAGTTTCGTCTTACGAAACTATTTTAGCTGGCATAGTTTTCTCATAACGATGCGTCAAAGTCGAAATTTGAATGATCTACTGCCATGCAAGTAGTGAAAACCAATTGACTAAGTATATAAAATAAATCACGGTTAAATAATAAACTATGGGCTACGTAATAAAATTTTTGAAAAATTCCCGCGAAATGTTTTTGAATTTTTAAAAAATTGGTGAATTTGCAACTTTTTTATACACTTTCGCGATTTTTTAAATTCAAAATATTACGTTGTGGGTTATTTTAATGTTTAATTGCATAGCTCATTGGATGTAAGTTCGCAGTGAATTATTTTGTTTAAGTAGGTCAGTAGGTTTTCACTATTTGTATGGCAGTGTAAGAAGCAAATTTTGACTTTGACGCACCGTTATGAGAAAACTACGAGAGCTAGACTTGTTTCGTAAGAGTAAAATGTACTCACAAGTATCGTTTACAAAACTAACAGTATTTCATATAAATATAAAATTTATGATATTATCGCACTTGAACACCCTTAATGTACCATAGTAAAATAGGATCGGCGTGAATATTGCACGCTAGTTAAGAGCTTGGCTAGTAGCGAAGCTGTATTTGAAGCGTCCTTCAAGGTCACCCTTACTTCTCCGTAAGTTCTGAGCCTCTAACACGCTTGTGGATGTCGTCCTATGCTTCAGCCTCACTCGCGATATTATGTTGCTTTATTTTCCACTTATTTGACATTTTGAAAACAAGAATTTAAAATTTGCTATTACTGTGGTATTTTCATTTACCTTGTGTTATATAACAGGCGTGACAATTGTAACTGGACATAAACAGTTAAACTGACTCGCTTGTACTCTAGCGGATGGTAAAATAAAATTTTGGTATAATCGCAAAATTTATTAGTTCAGTTCCAAAACTCTCCTTTGTCCATCACCAAGGAAAAATGAGTTCTGGACAGGTTTGTGTAGCTTTTAAATATTCGCTAAAGTCGACGTGATGATAGTTTCCAAAACTCGCCTTATTCAATAACAGAGACACTTTGAAAAACTGCTTTGGCCATGTCACAAATGGGCTTACAAGTCAGTTTTTCGCGATTTGCTCAGTTTTATTGACAGTGGACAAGGGGAGTTTTGGAACTGGACTACTCAATTAGTATTTTACTTCCTAGAAATAAAAAAAAAAAGAAAAATTAAGAAATTTTGGTCACAACTTAAGAACTAGATATTTAGTGCAAGTGAGGGTTGACGTGATGCGAGTATGGAGCAGCGGTGGAATTGGGGGTGCGGGGGAAGCCGGCGATCCCCGCGAAAAGCCTCCAACAAGCGGCATCATTCTGCACGATTCCCACATGCAAAGATCCAGGGTCCGACCACGCCAGGAATCGAACCCGGATTGTCTTGGTGGGAGGCAGGTACTCTAGCCACTGTGCCAACAACGGCCACTAAAAAAAAAAAAAAAAAAAAAAAAAAATT
>PNEQ01002446.1:47749-104060 GCA_003012365.1 Medauroidea extradentata
TTTTAATTTCTGCCCCTGAATTATCACATATTTTGTTGTCGAAATAATCAAAAAGGAAGCAAAATAATTTTTTGCTAGCAAACGGTACATTAGTTCAAAAAACGCTCTGGCAAAATTGTGTATCGTATGACTGTACACTGTCTCAAATTTTTTTGAAAGCATTTGTTTTAAAAATATTTGAGTTCTTTGAAATAAATTAAAAATCATTGCCTAAAGGCCATACTCTTTAGCGACTACTTTTTCTGCGATAGTTATTTATTTAAACTTAAACGAGAGCAGATATAAAAAATATATGTCTGTCAGTTATGTTTAAAAAAATTTTTGCCGTGATATCAATTATTTTTCAAAGCAAGAGATTGTACGATTTCAACTAAAAAGTCAATTAACCATAATTTCATTAGTTACATTATTAGCTAAAGCAGTAGTATTTACTGCCTTCAAAAAAATCACCCAACATATAGAAGACGATTTTAAACAAAACTACATGGCAGATTTTAGATATCTGCTGTCGCTTAGGCGTAAAAAATTAATATCGCTAAAAAAATCAGGAACTAGAGAGCATGGCCTTAACTAAGTATAAGGACAAACTGGAACAGCGCATAAAACACGAGCAGCTCTTGTGACGCGCCTCCGGGAACGGTTTGTTGACGTCGAACACAAGCCTACATGCCGTTGTTATGACGACGTCGCCAGTCCCGCATCTGTCACTAGAAACATGGAGGAGAGGCAGAGAGGGGAGGATTGAGATGGGGAAAGTAAAACGATGATACCCCATTGTGTCAATAAAGGGGAGAAACTCCTCCCGCAGATTTTTTATCCCGCCATTACCAAGCCTCGCATAGACTCAGCCGTGTCCGGGACGACTATTTAGGTTGCTGAATCAACCATGAGACCAGTTTAGTGCAGTAAATATTTGAAATTTTACGGTGTACAGTTTACATATGTAGAGTAGCATACTAAATTCCTTAATAGGTCCATAAAGTAATTTGTTATTGTTTACTTGCGTTTTATTTTACTAGTTTCCGCCGTAAACACGTACGAAACCATCAAGAACAGTAATAATGAAAATCTAAAGTCCACAGTGTTATTTTGCTTGTAAGTGCCGGTAATATAATTTTTTAATAAAATTCTTATTTTACAAATAAGTAACCCTTTAAATGAAATATTAATTTTAATTTAGGATTTGTATTACTGGGAGTGAAAACATAGTTAAATAAATAATTTCACTTAACTCACTTGTTCAACTGAGTAACGTAAAAATAAGAAACAAAACAACGTCGAAATACCATCAAGTCTCTCTCAAGCTTCTAGCTTAGCCACATGCAGCGCTGTAAAACTGGTTTCGACCACGTCTTCTGTTCATTTCGTAGGCTGTGTGTGCACAGTAAACTAAGAACTTCTGAAAATCGTACAGGCAAGAAGAAGAACGGTTATTATTATTATTATCATTATGTATACATATAATTTTTATATATAATTGTAATGAGGTACTAAATCTGATCCATTTAGAAAGAACAAAATTACCATTCAATACTGTTTTTGCTCAAACTATCTTTAAATTTTTTTAATTTTTAAAATATAAGTGCTGAGTTATACTGTCTCAGACACTTTAAACAACGTATGAATAAACAGTTTTGCAATTTAATTTTATTATGTGTATATGTAAAGTTGTATGTGGGTGTGCATATGTAAATGATTTTACTTCTTATGTATATGTGTATGTAATAATGTTTTGTGTCTTTTATATACATTTTTGTTTTTGTTTATGTTTCAGTGTCACCTGTTAAAGGTTTATCTGTTGGTTGTTACTTAAATAAATAAATAATTATTATTTTAATGATCTTTACGTTTCGTTGACGGCAAGGTCATTAGAGACAGTTTACACACAACTATACACGTGGACATGGCCTGCGTTAAGGTTGCTGCCTGCCTAGGCTGACGAGCGTTGTGCAGAGCTTAAGCTGTTACAAAAATATTCGAAAACTGTAAATCGCACATGACAGATACCTCTATGAATAACTTTCAAAGAACGTTACACTAGTATGTACCCATTTCAGGTTCACCGCTACTAGAGACCTGAAAAATTCGCGTTTCCTTAAAGGTGCAAGCTAGAGTTCCTGCAACTATAGGTCTGCATCACGTTCACAATTGGCCGTTGACTTACTCGACACTTCCTGGAAGTAGCTGAGCCAATAATAAAACTGTAACTCATTTCACAGTGTCAGCGAGCAGCTAATAAACAGCTGCTGTCTGCTCTAGTACACATATATTCTTGGAAGGTAGCCTACAGGTAAGTGAACACGCGAATTTTTCAGGCCTCTAACCATTGCTCATTAAAGCATATTTTCTAGCGGCTGAAATTGCGATACTGAATGTTTAGCGGTCACTTTTTAGTACTGAAATCGTAGTGCATTATCTTTAATACAGCGATGTCTCATAGAGGCGAGTCGATAGTGAGAAGACTACGTGCTAGTTTAGTAAATTGGGGACCTGAATTTGAAACCATGCTAACTCCAAATTCTAAGAATAAGCAAAAAAATTAATTATAATGACTTCATCGAGTACATTTATTTCTATCCGAAAGATATTACCAATCACAGTTAAATTATTGTATTTTCATTAGTAACCAATTCAAGATAGATATAAATTCACTCGAAAAATATATGACCTTCTTTGATATTTCTTACAGTTTGTTTTGGAATTCAGACCCCAATCAGTCTTTTTATTGGTAGATTTTTTTATTTTCCAGCACATCAACCTACTGACAGAAATACTTAACTCGACCTAACGATGTTGCGGAACGTTAAAAGATGAACTCGCAATTGAGAGGTACTGGGTTCGATTCCCGGTTCTAGTCTTCCTGATTTCGGTTTCCTGAAGTTGCTCCACCCGAATGCTGGGATGGTTCCTTAACTTAGGCCATGGACGACAAGAAATTATACGGTTTTGAATAAAAAGTCGATTAACCAGAACTTTGTTAGTTACTTAATTAGCCAAAAGCATAGCATTTATACTAACTTGAAAAAATAATCTAACATTTAGAAAAGGACTTTTGAACAAAACAGCCAGACATATATTTTAAATCTGCTCTCATTTAGTGGTAAAATATTAATATCGCTAAAAAAAAGTAGAAATTAGAGAACATGTTCTTAAGACGCATTGCTGATTTAAAAACGATGTTCCAACAGCCTCTATAATAGCAAAAACGGCCTTTCAAACTGGCGTACTTCAAAATGAACTAACGATGTATGTGAAACTGAGATATAAATGTGCACTGAACTTAGACACATTATTTCCATTTGTAAAATTATATGGTCACCGCTAAAAATCACATAGTAAAAATTGATAGGCGGGAATCTTGCACTCTATTTCAGTGGTCATGCGACATTTAATACAGGCTTCAAGTTCACCCTTATAACCTCGAACACCGAGGTAACACGGCATTAATATTCAGCTTTCACAATTTTATTCAGACTTTCTGTGTCTTCCGAGCACACTTATTTCCTTCGATCGCACCTCTACATGGTTTGTATGGTATGCAACAATTTCGAAAAAATCTGTAAATTATCTGACGTACCACAATGGAAACAAAACATCGTATTAGGTACCAGACATGTGTTAAAATAGGTACGACAATCCAGTTTGTTTGTCGGTACTACCTGGAGTGTTCTTACAATAATCAGTTGTCTAGAAGTAACAGTCGGTTCTGTAGAAGGAGGAATTGCTTTACTCCTTTCAACAGAACAGATTGTTGTATGAACTTTCAAGGGGCCAATTCTGTAACTCTTCGGTCCCTTATACGATATTTACACAAAAACACTTTGGAATTTATTGTTTTGTGGTCAAACTCATTGCTCATGAGCAACGGCGGTGTCCACAAACCAATAAATTGTATTTGTAAACTCCCATTGCAACAAACATTTAAAGATCTCGCAAAGACAGTTACTGGGGAACTATGTCTTTATGACGTGAATTCGTGTTCTGTAACTAGAACAGGTGCCATGACTGTCTTCCAAAAGCCCCGTGACTCTCTTTATTGTTACGAGAGAAAGTTCAAGAAGATGGCCGACGTATAAGAGTTGCCTTCTGCAACCTTCCTCGTTGAAGAACAAATCCGATTGAAACGTTGCTCGAACGAGCCCGAAATACATTATTTTGTTTTCCCTTAAATACGTAACACGTTTCGTAAATTAGCTATGTGTGTATTAGTTTTTACAGTCGACACAAGCGACGAATACAATACACCACGTGTGCTGGTATCTCTTGTAAAGCGCATAGTACACTAACTTCCTACTAAATACGAGTCAGTTGTTATAACATATAAAATCAGAGTTATAATGCGAGATAAATGTGATTTGCGTGATTTAAAATTTAATATAAGTGATTACTAGAAACCTGAAAAAATCGTGTTTTGTTTTAGGCACAAACTTGGAATCAAAATTTAACTACTTTTAAGATTGGCTTTTGCCTTATTCGACCCCACTGGGAAGGCTCAGAGTTGCCTTATTCGACCCCACTGGGAAGGCTCAGAGCAAATTACAAAGAAGCAACCAAATGCAGATCCAAACGTGTGGTATCCCTGTGTCAGCGAGCAGCCAATGAACAGCTGATGTCTGCTTGAATACATACATATTCTTAGACGCTAGCCTATAGGTCAGTTATCCCGAGAATTTTTCCGGTCTCTAGTAATTACTTATTCAAAACGTGTGAAAATATAATTCAGTAAGATGTGTGAAGGTTTTCAGAGCAGATCCAACGCTGTTGCCAAACACACTGAGATTCTGGTAACGATCAATGTCAAAGGATTCTCTGTCGCTCTCGAAGGTCAGTCACAGACGACTATCTACGCCAGATAGTACCGACGAGAAAATTGGATTGTTGTCCCTGTATTAACATAAATATGGTATTTATATCAGTATTCTTCGAACAGTGCGAACATGTTGATGTATTCACTGAAGTAGAAGTTACAGAGACAAGACGGATGAATGCAAGGTCGCGTCGTGCCGGAAGCTGGTAGTCGAAGAACGCGATCCCGACGGGGATGTTAGTTGGGACAGGAAACGAGGAAGGGTGGAAGCCCTCGCTTCAGGAAACTCAATTCCCTCGCCCGTCAACGTGGCAGTTAGCAGGTGATGAGCCCTTCACGTCATAGATGTCCGTACAGCCTCCCTACCCCTCTACCCTCTGCCCAGTTTATCATCCCCATCCCCTAGCTACTACGAACAACGGCACTCTCTTTCTCGCCTACAGTAATCACACTCCTGCACCCTCCTCCACCCTCGTCTCTCATACCGACCTAGGGGCACACCATGATAGCGTGTTAATTAGCCCCGCTGCTCGTCGACAATGGTTCGCTGGCGACCCTTCTGGACAACGGCGTCCTTGCCCGTGTTCCTGTGTGCACGTTTACGCTCTGCAAGGTATCGTTGTGGCTTTGCGTTGGCGCGACAGAAGACACGCGAATAATATAACTTGCCAACCAATCAATCGAGGTTCTTATGATGTCTGCCCTGCAAAAATTGTTGACGCTATGTGATTTCAGAGTATAAAACGATTCAAATTTATTCGCGTCGTGGACGCGACAAGTCTGACGAATTTTTAATTTTGTGCCCAGAGGATATAGAAAACTGGTGTGTTCTTAGTATACGACTTTTATTTATTTTATGAGAGGTGTATAGTTTGTTATAAGAAAATCAATCATTTTAACGGTGTCTAACTGGGGAAAAATAGTAATTTCATATTTGTATGAAATGGTGTAAGTTTTGCAGGCATTACTTGAGAGTAGATTTTCCCCTTAGAAAAAAAAATAGCTCAACCAGTTGTTCCATTATGGCACTTCGATGTCAAAATTTGCAGGTGTTTAGTTCTTATAAGTCGCAAAAACCAATTAATGAGTAAATTTAAACATTTACCCTTGAACTAAATGTCAAGTGCTACTGCTTGACGTGTTTGAAAACCAATTACAAAATGTTTTTGTGTTTAAAAAAATTAGTGAAATTTTCCATTTTTCCCCCTTTTGTCGTTTTTTTTAATACAAAAAAATTGCAATAGATTGTAAAACATATAGTTTCAGTGTGAATATTTTTAATGTATTTGTGTTAATGGGTTTCTACGGCTTGTAAGAACTAAAAACGTGCAAATTTTGACTTTGAAGTGTCATAGTAGGAAAACTTGTTGCGCTAATTATTTTTCTCGTGAGTAACGTCTACAAAACTAACAATATTTCATTCAGATATGAAGTTACGATTTTCCCCGGCTTAGACGCACTGAAGATAGCGTGTGATTGTTACTTAATTTGACACATAGGAAAACCAGTAAATATTGAAGGTACGTTAAAATAAATTAAGCATCATGCCAGTCGAACAAGAGGTAGCGGCATGGAATTATTTACATGTTATATTTCTTCTTAGTATTTGTCGCGTGGCAGCTAAACTATTCTGGCAATAACGATAAATTTTAGTGTCCCACCTCACCCACAGCGTCGCGTCCGTCTTACCTACGTAAAGCTACCAATACTTAACTCACTATGAATAGTAAGGTGAGATGGTTAACGAGGTCTTAAAACCCGATCAGTGTGAAGTGAGGTGAACAGACCACACAACATCCATACCCTAGCCAGGATTCAAGCCCAGGATCTCTAGCACCGTAGACCAGCAGGTAACCGACTATGCAACAGAGGCAGGCTCTCGGCTTTCGAGAGAAATACGTATTCTTTTTTTTTAAACCAGACGAGAGCAGATAACATAAAATTTATCTGTGCCTTTGTTGGAAATTACTGGCTCATGTAAATTTTCGATTCTAACGGTATAAGTAATTTACGTTATGTATTAATAAAAATTAAATTTCGTTTATTAAATAATTACCGGCAATCGTGTTGTGTTTTGACTCAGAAAAAAAGTCATATTAAATGTAATGAGGGATTTGGCCATATCGGCTCCCGTTCATATTTATTATTGTTATTATTTTTTAATAATAATCGACAGAGCTGTACAAACTCATGCCCAAGCTCTCAAGCGACGTGTGTGTGTGTGTGTTGACGCAGGCGCTGAGGAACCGGGCGAAGAAGGCGCGGCTGGCACGGAGACCGCAGCCAGCTGACGTGCCTCCCGGTTCCGTCATAGAGAATGTGGCGGCGGCGGCGGCGGCGGGAAGGAAGCACCTCGCGGAGACGGCGCTGGGGCCCTCGCTGCTGCCCCCCGCCTCCGGCCTAGAGGACGAGCGGCCTACCAACACCGGCAGCGGTAGCCAGGTACTGTCCCACCAACATTCTTGTCGCCCAGGTATAGTCCGACCCACATCGCTTTCAGCCAGCTACTGTAACAGCACCATTGTTCTCAAGAAGGTACCTAGGTGGTACGCGTTAGACTGAGCACTTTAGAAGAACAACCTTGTCTAGAATATTTATTTTAAAATATTGTACATGTTGACTTCAAACGATAACTTAATATTACGATACAATCATATACACTTCGATAGGGCACTAGGTTTGTACAAAAAAAGTAACAGGAGAGTACAAATTATCTACCAGGAAGAAAACAACTACCGTAAAACAGGGTAAATAGGATCCCTGTGGGGTAAATAGGATCCAAATTTGAAACAAATTTCTCGCCAAAAACATTTCCTTTTAAAAGTTACGTTCCAATAAAACTACCCGTCAACGGCATTAATTTGCCTATCAAAAAAATTTTTCAAAAACAAATATTGCTCTGATAGTTTTGTTCTAAACATTTTGATCCTATTCACCTCAGCGATCCTATCCACCTAGTTTTACGGTAGGTTTTCAAAAGTGCTCACTTCATTCTGAATTACCTATGCTGTCTCAGCACTGTTGTCTTAAGGGCGCCGTCCACCCGCGCGTGAGAGGCTCAAAAGCGACGGAGCAGTAAGGTCGACCTTGAAGCGCGCATCAAATGCCGCGTCGCCTCAACAAGCCAAGCGCTGAACTAGCGTGCAAGCTTCCCGCCGAACCGTTTTTTCTATGGGACTTTCAGCGACAACACTATCATTTTATCTCACGCGACGAAAGGGAAATAGTCTCTCTAAAGGTCTATAACATTCAGAATATCGTGAAAATGATTACTCTTACATAAAAATCAGCGTCAAAAGTCCCGATTCGGTCACTTCCACACTCAAAAAATACTTGTTAGGAACGATAACAGTTAATGGCAAAATTATATACCTGTACTAAGACCCTTAAATGCTTTTCGTAGCCTAACCGCGTGACAACATATTGAATGGTTTTCGAATGAAATCGGGATTATTAAAGGTCTGCGCGCCTCTTCACGATTCTAGTAGACGGCGCCCTTAACCCAAGTACTGCCCCAGAATCATAGGTTTCACCCAAGTACTGTCCCATCATTATTGATTTGAACTAAGTACTGTTCCGAAACCATTGTTTTTATCCGAATACTGTTCCAGTACCATTGTTTTCTCCCAAGTTCTCTCCCAGCACCATTGTTTCCAGCCAGCTACTATCCTAGCACCATTGTTTCCAACTAAGTGGTGCCCCAGCACTTTCTTTATCCAGCTACTATCCTAGTACCATTGTTACCGTGTACAATGCTTATCTTTACGACGAGGATTCTCACCTGTAGTTCCCAATGGTGAACTTACTAACTTTATAAAGACTAAATACTCACTTCATATAAAGGTTTGATCTTAGGTCTACTAGTGAATGAGCGTGAAGACGACATACAATATTAAATTACGTTCTACAGACCATTCTTCTATCCCCCCCCCCTAAAGGTGATCCATGCTGGATTCCTGGAGGGATCGATCCACGGATTTTCACATGTTGGAATCGTGCCGGACAATGCCGTTTATCGGCGGGTTTTCTCGGGCATATCCCGTTTCCCCGCCCTTTTATTCCGACGCTGCCCCATACTCACCTGAAGACACCCCGCACTAGCTCTGAAGATGTTGATATTAAGTGCTGACCAAAATCTCTCACTCTCGGCAGAGTCCATTATGTACTATCGATGCCCACCTTTTCGGCTAGGTAGTGTTCAATCACCAGTACATAAACCTACTTCTGCTCGAGCACCAACTCTTCAACCAGGTACCATCTACTCATCAACTATTTACCTAGATACTATCGTTGCATGTGATCTTCACTGTTCGATGTGTTGAGGTGACGATGATCTGCAAGCAGTACTGTCAAAAAAAAACATAAGCCTATATACCGCATAATGTTTCAAAGAATTGTCTACACTCAACTCATAGATGCTACATTGATAGTTTTTGTTCTAAACACTTATCTAAACTTTGATTCTTTGTTATTACTTTAATTTTTGCAGTTTATTTGACACACACAGTCCAAGCACCAACTCTGTGTACCTAGGTGGCATGCTTTTTTCAACCGCGAACACATAAATGTTACAATAACTTCTGAAGAATAACGACGCGCATACTATCCGTACTTTCTCGTTTTTATCTCGAACGCTTTTACTATTACAGGGTTTAGTTAGACGTTAGTGATCTCAGTGACTCTAAACTGACACGCAGACAATAATCCAAATGGGTCATAGAGTTAATTTTATATATTAAAAATAATTATATAGCTGTGAAGTTGCTACAATTTCAGTTTGATTATTTGAGTAAATAATTGGGCTTGTTGACACCTTAATAGAATTGTGATCCGCCTTAAAATTTTAACACAAATTATTGTTGCCAAATATATTTGACAACTCATTTTCAGTCTCTTGCTAGATAACAATTTACCGTTTCTTTCTAACTGTGGTCAGGCCACTCACATGCCAACACGATTACCCTGGTTCGATTCCCGGCCAGTGGTTCCCGTTCATCTAATTTCAGAAACATGGCGGATGTTGCCACTGGTCGGCATGTTTTCTCGGAGCTGTTCCGTTTCTTCCTCTCTTATATTCTTCCGTCACATCGTCTGCACTACATTTGCAAATTTTGGCTACGGCCACACTGGATGTCTTGATCGAACACGTTTGCCAGCCGTGTTTGATCGCTTTTAAATCTAAACATTTCTGCGAGGTTACTTGCCTAAACCGAATAAAATAATTCATCAATCTAACCTCAAAATTTGTAACATTTTTTACTTCATCTTAATATAATGCAGTGCTGTGTGTAAAACAAATGTAAAACCTTAAACCGAAAAAATATATTTAATTTAAGTAGCCCAGAATGTTGCACCGAAAAGCAGTCATAATTGTTACGCGTCTCCTCTTTAACCGAAGTAGCCAATAGGAGAGCAGCAGAGAAATTTGTCGTTCGAAAGTTCAAATAAACCTTTTCTTTTATTTTATTTATAACGAGAAAATAATGCATTCAGAATTCGTTCGTAGCTCGTGTAACCACTCCATAAAGTGAACATGTTTAAGTGAAGTAGTTCTGCAGCATGTGTGAAATTCCCGTAGTTATTAGGATCTCCTGCAGTTTCCTTAAAAAACTACCGAACTACGAGCGAAATACTGGTAAAATACTGGCCTCACACTCTGGAGGATACGGATTCGAATCCCCGATCCGATCGTCCTCATTTCATTTTTCAATAATGTTCCGAAATTACTACAGGCAAAATTCAGGGACATTTTCCTTAATACAGCTTATGACTGCTTGCCTACACATTCCTTTACTACGTAAACCATTTTTGACTTAATTTTTGTTCATTTCCTTTTAATATGTAGACTTAAGAGGGCGTGGTACATAATTCAACGCTAAAACCATTAATCTATAACTGTAAGTTTCTTGAAGCCAATTTACGAAAATTAAACAATACCAATCCTAGAGAATAGTTTTAGACAACATTTTATAGAAAATTGTTTCCAGTGTTACGAACGTCTGAGGCACAATCTCTGACGCCGGAACCTCGTCCATTTAACTGCGGCGCAAGAGATCACGCGTAACAAATTAGAATTTTTGGATAAATATTTATTCATAAAGTTGGCAAATACCATTATCTAGGATTGTCATTGAGTATTTTATCCATATTGGCTCTGAAAAAAGCGTACGAATCAATTGATGTTTTCAGCGTTTATTTATCTGCCACGCACACTATCAAAATGTCTGCCTAGCAGTTTTGTTTAAAATTGTCTTCACCATGTTGGCTGAATTTAAAAAAAAAATGCTATGGTTTTAGGTATTTATGTAATTAACGAAATTTTGGTTAGTTGAATTTTTGGTCGAAATCGTATAATTTTTGAGCAGAAAATATTAGCTCTCATGGCAGAAACCATTTTAAACGAAACTATCAGACATATTTTTATACTTGCTCTCGTTTAAGCTTTAAAAAATTATTAACGCATCATGGCCTGAACATAATCAGCTCTTGGCCAGTCCAGTTCGATAGTATGATTAATCTAGCCACCTCAAAAAACAAGTAAGCTAGCTTTTCTTTTTACCATTTACAGGTTTCATAGTAAAATTTCTTGTGAACTTGTTTTTTTTTTCACGCGGTAAGTTTTCTGTAGAATGTAAAGTGAATATAGGTGATGTACTCCTTGAATTTTCCAGGAAGAGGAGGAAGACCTGGACAAGGACGGGTTCGAAGACTGCCAGGTCATCCCTAACGACAAGTCCACGGAATTCATCCTCGCCACGGTTACCGAGGAAACGACGTGAGTATTTACGCTTCAGATGTTCGATCTCGACTATGAAGATTATGCCTATCATAAGAGTTCTCTAACAACTTTGAAGCTCTAACAACTCTCTGACATATTTCGACTCTGGTTATCTAACTGACGTCCACGTAGTTTACGTAGGAAATCAGTCAGCGTTAAGGCCATCATCTATCATTTCTGCTGCTTATCAACAATTATTATTTCAACCCGAAACTATAGCAAATACAGTTTTGTTGAAAATAGTTAACTAATTTTTTCGTGACAAAATACCCAGTGGTTTTAGCTAATTATGCAATTAAGGAAATTTTCATTAATGAATTAATTAGCTAAATCAGTACGACTTTTGGACATGAAAAAATAAGGCTACATACTAAAAACGATTTTGAACAAAACTCTGTAACGGATTTTCTATATCTGCTTTCGTTCAGGAATAAAATATATAAATACGGTAAAAGCAGTAGAAATAATGGTCGTGACCTTGTTTTAAATAGTTTCGAAATTTGTAATTTCTAAATATGTTTATATTTTCTTTCAGACTATTTTTTGTATGTCCCGATAAAAATCATACATTATAATACATTTTTTAAAATGAACAACCTTGAGTGTCAGTAAATTTTGGGGAGGGTAAAGCGGGTAAAGTGCTCGCCTCTTACCTATGTAATCCGGGTGCGATTCTCGGTGGAATCGAGCTAGATGATGACGTGTAAGTATCGGACCGGACGACGCCGTTGGTTGGCGCGTTTTCTCGGGGATCTCCCGCTTCCCCAACCCCTTCATTCCGGCGTTGTTCCATACTCATCTCATGTCACCCCTCACCAAAACTGACCAATAAGGGGGTCGTCTGCCCAGTCCGCCGAGTGGTGTGTAGAGCTTCGGCCGTTACCAGATTATTCGAAAACTGTTCATTGCAAATGAGTGATGTCTGCTTAGGAATAGCCTTTAAAGAAAATTGCACGTGTGTATACTGATTCCAAGGTCATCCCTACTCATTAAAGCACATTTTCTGGCGGCCGAAAATGTCGAAAATTAGAATTCTTGCGGTCTTTTTTAGGTGACGTAAATCTTGACGCAGAAACTTTTAAACGCTATAGGAGGTTACAATACACCTTTAATAATACATCGTAAAGTGATAGGGTCGCCACTGAATGTCTTCTACAGGCGAATTGTTGGCGAGGAGACTGCAGGCCAGTTCTGTGACATGCGCCTAGAGGCTAGGGTGAGGCGTGACGAGCAACTTTTCCGCTCTATAGCACGTCAAAATAAAAAAAGTTTATTTTTTTCAGCCCATCATACTATCTAGTACTCAGTCCCTACTTGAATAAGAACTTCAACCTGTCCGCAGTACTGTGTAAATCCTCGGAACACGAAATCCAGGTATTCCCGCCAAGGTCGCTTCCCTCTGCTCCGACCTCTGGCAGCCAGCATGCAGAAGAACACAATGCGAATGAGCTGAGGGGAGGGAGACGGTCGACTCCCCACTACCACTAGACATGTGACCAACACGTCACTGCATCTGGCGCCGCCCTCGCTCCTTAACCACGCCTACTTGTGCCTTTCAGCACGTGGTGAGACAAGGCGGTCGCGGTGAAGCCAACCTCGAGGACTTCTCTTAACGCACCCGCACTTCCACAACTCGAAATCGCAAAACATGTCCACCCAGACGGTCCTGTTATGAAATATTAATCCCTACCACTTTGGATTTATCCGTTTATTCTCGATATCTTCTGCTCCAGTCGCTGTAACAAAATATTTGTCACGATTTTCTTAAATTGTTGGAACCATAGTATATGCATTATCTTGCAATAGGAAATAGCTGAAAATGAAAAATTGCTTTATTTAGGAGAGCGACTACAGAGCTCACGAAGTAACAGAAACAATGCCACGTGGATTCCAAAAAGTAAATGGAACTATAAACTATTCCTCGTCAACGTTAAAAAAAAAAAGCAAGTAAAACACTCTCGCTATTCTCTGACTGATAAGAACAGCTGCAAATCCGATCAGACAGGGTTCAATCCTCCTTAAGTGGCCTCACTACTTGCGCTTAAAATGCGTTGTAGCGAGTCACGGCCATTCTTGCTTTTACGAAACTATTTAATGTCCATTATATTTGCATATCTACAAAAATAACACACACTCCAAACTATGTCGCTATAGTTTTGGAAATTCGGCACGTGCTTTAGAAACATCATTTTCGGGCCCCTCAGAATGTTCAAAAATGGGTTTTCCAGACTGCCGTATCTAGAAAAATAACAACCGGATTTTAAAAACGCAACTGTAGAAACAAACGTTAGACTTTGAACTGTGCCGCCCACAAATAAAATAATTTGTTTGCCGTTTAAAGTCCCATAGTAAAATGGATTATAGTAGAGCACTGCACACCAGATAAGTGGCTTGTACAGGGAGGCGATAATGCATTACGTACGTCGACCAACGGTGCTCTTACCGCTCCTGCCTCACACACAAACACAGCCTATCTAGGGCAGAGATTAGAGAAACATACAGATGGAGCATAACATATTACATAGGGCGAGGGGTACGATGTATTGAAACGGAAGGGGGAGGAAACCATCCGTCATATTGGTGACTGGAAAATGTTGTTTGTTACCATAGCAACGTTTCGAAAGCGGCTGTTGGTTGACCAACCATAACCTCAGTTCTCAATTCACTTACGGGAACAGCTGATTACACTCAGCCATGTTGCTAACCGAATAAACCAAGTTGGCTTGACCTCAGTATAGGCTGATAATGCTCAATCTGTTATTTCACTCATCTCTGACCTAGGGAGTCCACAAAAGCTACTACTCTATTAAATGGCCCTGTGTTCGTAGCATGGCGGTGAACCTGGCGTCGAGGGCGCCTCTAGCGGATCCTAACGGCAACAACGACTCCGGGTACGCGGCTTCCAACCTGGAGGAGACAGTCCTGCACCTGTCCATACCCAACAGCCCGCACAGGAGACGTGTATCAGGACAGCAGGAGGACCGACTGGTGCTCAAGGTCAGTGCACCCTAGCACACTTGGTTCAAGGTCACACATTTGTAGGTTAGGTTGCCCAAGGTCACTGAGCATACAAAGACTTCAAAGAGCCCAGATGAGCTAACAGTAGGGAAAGGAGTATTTCGCGAGAACAATAATCCGCATGATAGAATCCATTATCCTGTGCATACTAAAGCGCCGGATATTCGTTCATTGTCTGTTGTTCCAGCGAGTAGAAGCTAATTGACAATTAGTCGGGGCCTGAGTATATACAAGACAATGGATTCTAGCTTGCAGGTCATTGAACTCGCGAAATATTTCTTTCCCTAGCTAAGAGTAACATGACTAAATAGAATGTCAAGTGTCACTTAGCTTTACAGGGATTTTCAAAATAATTGAGCCGAAATTACAGGACATCCAAGATAGCTGAAACGAAGTGAGCCAACGATAGTGAGCTAAGTTGAAAACTTCAAGGTCATTGAGTTTCGTGAAAAGAGCTAGGCTTTTCAAGGACAGCAAGCTTAGATTTTCTATGCAGAGTCAGTGATTTAAAGTAGGCTTCTGAATGTTTAGGTGCCCTTATTGGCTGTCCAACTATACATGTGTTTTCCATGGTCACTAAGACTAGAATGACTCTTTAGCATCACTAATTAGATATCGATTATTTCAAAGACCTTCTGATGAGCTGTATTGCTCACAGTAATTGCATATAAGTAAGGTTCTTACTAACAATTCTGTTCATACATTAATGTAGTCTATAGTCCAAGTTACTTAAACATACAATTTTTCAATATATACCACTGGTGGTGTATGTGAAGCAAATTATATTGTGTTGTGCTGCTGTGGTATTTGTCAAGGTAAATGGTTTAGGAATGTTACACTGAGTTACCGTATATTCTAGCAGATTATGTAACGGAGTTGTGTGTGTTCACTGTAATTATATGGTGTAATGTTTTAGCTGTACACATCCAGTTAAACGGTTTGGTGTTGTGTTATTGGGGCATTAAATTTAATTATGTAGTGTAGCGGTGATTTTGGTCATAACCTCCCCTATTTACAGGGCGGACTTTGATGTGGCACTAAGAAGAGCCATTTAAGGAACAAACATTGAAAACCCAGCCATGTCACAAAATTCCGAAAATGAGTTAAACTTATTTTCTAATCTAGGTTGGTGAGTAACACCTGAATAGATAGTCAAATTTAATAAATTAAAAAATTACCTGTTCCTGTTGTAATTCATTCCAAACCAAACATGTTCACCATACTGTAATTTTCCATTCAAAATAAAGCCACATCATCTTCTATCTATCGAACGGCGTAGAGTTACAAAATGTTGCCTCTGGGAACTTTTTTATTACTTATAAAACCAGGCGTGTTCATAATATTCATTCAGAACTAGAACATAACAATTTATTTCTTCAATAGTAACAAAAGCCTAGATGTCTTATTAACTTACCCCTTAGTAACAGCAATAATTTTACCGTTAAAATTGTGTAAAACAATAAACCTGCCACATTGCGTTTTCGTCTTTATGTGCCTGCATAACTGGATAAGGAAGACGTGTACGATTTTCAAAGTTAGCTCCTAATCTTAACAGTGCTTTAAGCTCTTCTACTGAAATGTCTTTGCCTTATTCGTTTCTCTGTCTTACAAGCCGAAGAATCAGAGGAAGTCCACTGTCATAGGAGAGCTTGATGATACATAATAAAACTATCCGTCTTGGCAAGGTTGCCATATCGAATGTCGTGGCCATCTAGAGATCTTGTGTCTAGTCGCTGAAACTGTCGCACGTTCGGTAATCATCGGAAAGTCTGTGCATGCGCGCCATATATTAACTTTTATTGTGGTTTCCCAACCTAACGAAATGATACTTCAATTAATAAAACAGCTTTTTACGGTATTGGAAGCTAATATACGCTAAATTAAACTAACCTAATCTAATCTACACTCTACACGGCTGTGGTGCAACCAGGAGGGGAAAAGTGCTGGGGGTTTAAACTTTTCGCTAGCCTTCGAATGCGTGTGAAAAATTGTTGAACAATGTTTACTTTTCTGTAACGTAATATTATAGTCTTACTTTCACTAGTTGCGTAAATTCAACTGTTAAGATTCAAAAGTATGACGCTGTAGCAAAGTAGCCAAACGATCCAATAAAACTTTGGCAAGGAGACTCGATGGGGTTCAGACCCACCCTTTTTTTGCCCTTACGGAAACTGCTTAAATAACACTATTTTGCATCTTGAAATTCAAATTTTCCCGAAGGAGAACCCCCCAATCTACCTTCCTATTCCAGACCATACGCTTTATCCTTGGCCTGGGTGGGGTGGGGGAGGAATTCCGTGTTCAGTCATAACACTTCTTAGGTTCTGGACCCCCCCCCCCCCCCACCACCACAAATCACAAAACAGAACTAGCTACGATCCTGTATAACACTCCCTCCCCTCTCCGAACAAAAATCCTGGGAGCGCTTTACAGGGAATGGGAAAAGGCGGGGCGAACAACCCGAGCATTTCCGATTATTTCCGAATGTGTGACACAGTCTCAGCGGCTAGACAAATCTTACTACAGACTGCTATGTGTAGGTTCGCGTAAATATTGTGGTGACGTTTCGCAGCGACGAACATCAGAATAACTTGTTAGGTCTCTGGTACAATTGGCGGTTGCTTTTGTTTTTGATAGTTGGTGTGCGAAGTCTGGGTCGGCACAATGGATTGTTTTATAGGCTATCACTTATAAGGAGCTGAAATAATATAAGTTGGTAGTACATTTCGGGCCAGAATTTCAGTGTTATGCTTCGTATTTGAGAGGATTAGAAATGAAATTATGTTTGGTATTTTGTTATGTTAGCACTAAACAACCTTTACACATTCACTTCGAATCTATTGTAAGGTTATGCTTAAAAGTTTAATACTGTGAACTTTCCAACGACACCGACCACAAAACAACAACCACCGGAAGTAAGAGTTGAAATGCTCTCGTGACCAACACCAACAAATGCAACACCAACTACAACCTCCAAAAGGCAATAATTATATCAGGCTTTTGTAAGGAGCCCGGTTTTTCGTGAAAATAATTTTGCCCCACATTGTTTTGTCGCCTTACTTTCACAGCTGCAGTTCTGCTTCGTGGTCAGTGATTGGATACGTTAACAACTGTCACGAACCATGGGATTATATAGACAAATCACAGACGTGTGGTGTTGCGGGAACGTTATTGGAACGATAGGTATAGACACTCTGCCAACAACCACGAAGCAGAATTGCAGATGTGCACGTAAGTCACTGAAACAAACTGGGGCAAAATTCTTTTCGCGAAAAACAGGGGTCCCTACGCATTTGGAATCCCGTCCTTCAACTGTCGCCAACATTAGCCAACAACAACTGTCAATGTGCCAGATGCCTTAGTTGTCACGTTGCACAGGGGCAGACGGGGCGGAACGGTGCGGCGGGCGGCGATGGCGACCCGGCGGTGAAGGGCGGAGCACCGCCGCCCATGAGACGGATGGGCTCCTCGGAGGACAGCATCGTGTCGGGCTCGAAGAAGGATCGCAAGGCGACGGCAGGGTCGCGCTTCACCATCTACAAGGTGAACAAGGCGAGTCGCAAGAAGCGAGAGAAGTCATCGGCCAAGAAGGAGCGCAAAGCAACAAAGACGCTCGCCATTGTGTTGGGTTAGTGTTCATCCACCTGGTGGTTCGGGGTACAGTGAGAACTTTTCAAACCATACTTACCTTTTTCTTTTCAGATTGTTTATAGTTTCTTGTCTCTTTTTAATATAAACAAAGCTAATTATTTTTGGCCCTTTCACTCAATCAAATTTTGCTTCAATCATCTGTCTAATTTATCAAAATAAATTTATTGAATGTCGTATGACGTCATAACCGCGGCCATTTTGTCTTTAAATTTATTGAATGTCTTGATTTTCGTCAAAGAATTTCGATTCGAACATGTTTGAAATTTTCTCGAATCAAAATATTATATAAAATCAGGAAAGAGGGTTTTCTGGCATTATAACTTCGAATAACGTAATATTTGAGTTCTGTATGCGAATTAAACCAGTTTAAAAATAAATACACGCATACTTTATTTTCAATTTCATAATAAATACTAAAATAAGAAATAATGTGTTGGTTTAGCCAAATTTTTTTGTGTTGTGTACGATTAGTAGATATTTGTAAAATAGTTACATTATTTAATTTGTGCATAAATTGTGTATAAATCGTATGATAACTTTTCAAGTGGTCCTCTGAATGATTATTGTATAAAATTTCTTGAATCGTTGTGCTATTCAATAACGTGAATTCAAAAAATTTAATTCAATAAATATTTGATCGTGTGAAATGGCCTTCAACAACGAAAGTGTAAAAAAGTGCCATACTCATAAGTTAACATGAGAGGGCACAGAAAATAATATTTTTCATTTAATATTCTAAACAAAATTGTCTTCAAAATTACTCACTTCATCTCGAACCACCTGATCATATCTCTTACTCTCGCCTCATTCAGTTATCCCAGTTCATGGCAGGCATGTTCATTCTCAGAAGAAAAAAAAACTGTTTTGGTAGAGTCTATCTCATGCAGGATGATTCACTAGGAGTTGCCGTCACATACATTATATATTTCGCACATAAAATACGGGAATTCATGAATGACGTTAGAACATATTGTAGCGGTATAGCTGACACTGAGACAAGAAATTTGATATGACATTTGGAGTCGCAATAGTCGGGAAACTTCCTGGCCACGCGTGTGCTGCTACATATCATTGTCAACTACCACTACGCTGGTGAGCTGCAAACGTACACAAACACACTGCAGAAGACACCAGATTGGAACGCAGTAAACTGTGCGCGTAAGCAGCTCACGCGCGCCAGGTGATACACTGCTATGTGGACACAATTAATTGGTTTGATGCAACACAAACGCTACAACTGACACACAGATGCAGCGATGTGTGGCGTCTGTGATACCATATAGTCAACGTTTGGTCACCAATTTTAAGGCGTTTCCTGACTATTGCGACTCCAAGTGTCTTATATCAAATTTATTGTCTCAGTGTCGGCTATCTCGCTGTTTTAAACGTCATTCATTAATCTCCTATATAGGATATATGTGTGTATATATATACATAAGGCAAAATAAATTATATATATATATAATTTATTTTGCCTTTCCTTTCCGGCCCTTCGAAGTTCCTTTTTCTCTTCATTTATTTTTTTTAAGGTCATGGAAAGGCGATTTGTCGGGCGATTGACTGGATTACTCATTTGCTGATGAAATCTGAACTACTCGTTGTAGTACGATGTAGCTATTTTTGACGAGTAGATATTTCATTAGTGAACAAATATTTGTACAACACTATTGAGTAGTATGCTTTGTTTTCAAGTAAAAAATTAAAAATAGTTTTTATAAATAATGGTTGAAACCACAAAATCTATAAAAGTAGAAAATGTATAATGAGTAGTTAAGATTTTATCGATAATTAAGTGTTCCAGTCAGTCGCTCGACATGATACATTTCGATACCCCATAATTTTTCAAAATGTGTGATATTTAAAACTTCATATAACAATTTTTTCCCTTAAATCAACTTTCTATTTGAGGTACAGATCCATACATTACAATAAGGTATCATTGTTTTTATTTTGTCTTTTTTGTCAAAAACTTATACTTTCTTTAAATTACGTGTTCACATGGAGAAGCTTGTTGTTACATATCCGGGAACCCTTTATTCATTCGTTGTTTCGTTTACTAATAATTTAAAATTCTCACTATACAGTTACAAAACTAATTATTTATAAGAATTTCTTTTCCTAACGTAACTAACCGATTGAGAACAGAGTTCCACAGTTCAGACCCGGCCTTGCAGAAAGGATGGCGGTACCAGGTCCCGCAGCCCTCCATATTAATTAACCCTTTGTCCTTAAAACGTATTACTAAAATTGAAATTATAGGCGTTAACTACTTCATATATGTCGTCAAGAAAATTTTCAACTATCGCAGAAACTTTAACTTCCTAAGTATTAAATGCAATTTAGAAAAATAGTGATTAGTATTATTGTGGGTACAATTCCCTTATTTTTGGAGTTATTTAGAACATTTTAACCAATGACAATGGTCTGCAAATATCTGGCATTGTATTTTGTGAACACATTTTGAAATGAAAACAGAGTTTTACAAAAGAGCAGTATATACGTAGTTGCAAGAATTGGTTTATACATGTCCAAACCGTTATTTATTTTCAGACTAGGAAAATCCTTCCTCATCCATTGGAATTTCACCACTACCATCATCTTCCTGTGGCACATTCTCTTGTGATAATGAAGAATCTTGAGTTTCGAACAGTTCAGTGTAAAACACCGGGTTAACCAACTCGTCCCAGTTTTCACCATAATGATTCTGAAGCAGAGTCTTGATATCTGGCAATTTTTCTACATTTACAGTAACACCTTTAGGTACAACAGCAGGAGTAGTATATACACTTACACTCACTAAGCACTGTTTCATGCAAGTCCAAATACAACAATAATAAGCGCACAATAACACTTAGAAACACTCGGAGGAAACTGTTCCTCCTCATTTCAGGACGCGTTGGTGTTTGTTTCTTCAGTTGTATAACTGCACTACAGGACCGTTGGACTTAACAGGGTTTGGTTCTGTGTTATTTCATGGACTTAACACAGTTTTGAACTGTGCCTACAGTGGACTTACTGTAGTCTGGAACTGTATACTGTTTTCAATTACCATTTTCTTCAGTAAAATAAAGAAATATTTACCTGTGTCAAGTTCTACACATGTTCATGTGGACATCCACTGAACGGCCATGTTCCCAACTAATTTTCGTAAAATTATGGACTTAGCACATTTTGGAAGTGGGCGACTCTGGGATACCTTTATTTTTATTTTCCATGTTTCTCAACTGCGAGTAAATATCAATGAAATTTCATGAAGTTGTTTAATATTTGTAATTCATCGCTTATAAATTTTTTTCATAAGCATTAACAAATACAAAAAAAAATTATGTCGCAAAGTAACCCTCGCTTACGGCATGTCTTTGATGCGGCTTAGGTTTTGCTGGGCTGAACAACAGCCTATACGACGCGTCAAAAGTAAAGTTGTCATTCAAAATGGACTAGGTACCAAAATCCATATGTTAACTGTTGTTCAGTCAAAGTGTCGTATGTGGTATACCTTATGTTTTTCAAAAGAAAGGTAAAATAAACCTTTATTGGTACAGGATTTCTCATTAAAATTGTTTAAGTAATATTCAAGAAAGAATAAGTGCTATAGTTGATGACATTCAAAAGGAATTGTCTCCACATGTGCATCCCTCGACACTGTTTTGTTCGTTATACGTGGCGCTACTGTGTTATTGTCAATGTAGGTCTCGTGAAATGGGTACAAACATGAGGAGGGGAAAAAGAGTAAACTTCAATGCATAGTTACATCATAAGGCTAAATTGGACTTACACCCTTTTGAATGTTACTTAATATGGCACATAGATATTTCTGCTTACCTTCAGATAGTTATACTTATAGAATTTTGAATTTTTGGATATGTTTTGTATTTTGATATCCCAACATTATTTGTATGTGATAGTATGTGCCCTTTACGTTTTTCTTCGTTTTCAGAAGCTGGTGTTTGGCACTTAGTCCCCTTTTAATTTTGACTGTACCGCCGGTTGACTGTACCAAGCCTTCTTCCCCCCTGTGTACAATAGAATATCTGGACTCCGACATGTAAAATTTAGTTCTCCTTACTAACACAGCGGTGGTGTAGAGATGAGACCACCCGGTACCCAGGTTCGTATCCCGGTGGCTCGTCGTAGCTTAAGACGGATTCACAACCACACTTAACGTAAGTACGTCAGCACACGCCTACATGAGGATTATTACACTGGATCCATAACTGCACTATATATAGACGTGCACTAAAACTGCTTCGGTTAAGAAAGGTGTCGGCAGTAAATTATGGTACGTCACAGTTTTGGAACGAAGCAAATAAAATAATTTGCCAAAAAAATTAAGCATTTTATAAACTACTAAAATTATGCAGGATTCATGACCACCGCTTAGCGAACTTTTACGTACGGAATATAAATCTAACCAACTCGGTCATGCAACGTGATTAACGTGATTTCATCCCCGATTATAATCTTTTCTCCAATGTACTTTAACCTTCCCTACGTTACCAATACCATATTTTTCTAAACCCACGCTGGAAAAAAATATAAACGCGAAACCTCTTGTGGATAATAAAAGTAGAGCATTCATTGACAAACTCGACGTATGTAATGTCTGTTCTAACGTTTAATAAACTACAAGTTGGCGGACAAGATAATATAATTTGTGTTACATTTGATATTTGTAATTCCCTAAGGAGGGGCTTTGTTTAATCACTTACGTCAACCCCACAAGCCTAATAGTTTAATATAACGGGTTTTATAAACTCCATGTTTAAAGTCTCGAACAAGTCACGATTTATGCTTCATCGTAGTTTTAGTGTACAAAGAAGTAATCTGAAATATGCAATGCATTACGGTACTTATATCATACTTGTATTATACTAGTGCAAAAAGATGCTCTGAACTTGACCTGTGGTGACATAAATATACCACTTCCGCAGATTTTGCAGCATTTTTTAAATAGTCCACCACCATACAGCTCTAGAAATTTCCATATGTTCGTGAAACACCTTTAAACATCCAATGGCTGAGTAAATCCAATCACGTGACCAATACTACCGAGTAAACTATGCCTACTACGTTTCTATAGGCACCTATGAGCACCGTTTCTTTTGGAACACATCCACACTTAGACGCTGGTTGGGAGGACAATCATACACGACTGTCCTTCCAAACAGCGGCTAAGCCTTGTGGAATGACAGAGCACGAGCAAATATCGTACAGGACAATTCAACTTTTTAGCGTTGTTAAAGCGCGAGACGTGTTACCAACGGCTAGAGCTGGAAACACTAGCAAAATTCGCATTCTTATGACTTTGTTTTCTATGTTGGTCATACATTTATGGACTAAATTTATTTTAGGCAAACGCAGGGACGGATCAAGGCTTTCCTACGCCCGGGGCAATAATTGTTATAAGTGTGCATTTTAATTATAAATACTGTATTTATAACATTATATGGCACCACTAGAACTACCCATGCTACTTCAGAAGAAACATCACTCATATCGGTGGGTGCTGGAACGTAATAACACGTCTCGTGTTTTTCCAACGAGTTCCCTATATTAACAATTGGAACTAACTTACAGGACGTGACTTTGCAGGTGTGTTCCTGTTCTGCTGGGTGCCGTTCTTCACGTGCAACATACTGGACGCGATGTGCACCAAGTTGTCGGCCGACTGCTCTCCCGGGGTGACCGCCTTCATCCTCACCACGTGGCTCGGCTACATTAACAGCTTCGTCAACCCCGTCATCTACACCATCTTCAACCCGGAGTTCCGCAAGGCATTCAAGAAGCTCATGGCCATCGGCACGTAACGACGCGACACCCCTAGCCCGACCGTTCCTTCTTGGAGCCACGCATCGCTTCAGTGTCTCCTCATCAGCTATCACCTCTAAGCCCGTGGATTTCTACACGGTTATATTTCACAGGTGTCTCAACCTCTTCAGTCCCGTCGTTAATGTATACACTGAGAAAACACGAAGTGAGGAGTTGCAAAGGGCGCTGAGCAGTGGCGAAGCGTGGACGTGTTCCAAGGCAAGCAGTATGAGATCCGACTACACACTTTTGATCAGGTGGCAGTTGTGCTGTAGAGACCTATGTGTATTACAGAGAATAGTTCCTCGCCTCTTTCATGATACTGGCTGAGATTTGTACCTGCCTCTACCATTCAAATGGTTCCACAGTCAACTGAGAGTTCTGTACAGTCACTGCTAATCATCGCTTGCCTTAGAACACTTCACGCTTCGCTACTGGCGCTGAGGTCTGCTCTCTATTGTAAAGACCTGTTGCTAGAGCCGATGATTTTTGGTGAAAAGAATTATGCAACATTTTGTATCAATGCTTAACGCTCAAATCTGTACCTCTGTTTCGTGGCTATTGGCAGGGTGTATTTGTGAAGGGAAGTAGTTCATTCGACTGTGCCAATGAGAATATGGTTGCTGCGACACCACACGTCTCGGATTTGCTGGTAGATCCCAAAGACGTTGAGAGTTAAAAATAGCCAATCACTGACCATGAAGCAGGACTGTAAATGTGCACATGATGCATTGAAACAAAATGTTGCATAATTCTTTTCACCTTAAATTACCAGCTCTACTTGTTTCTCACAGCAGGAACCAATAAGTACCGAGGACTGAGAAGAAAAGTTAAGTGCAGTACCATATTCTATCAAGATTATTGGATTTTTTGGATTGTTCTTACAATAGTCCGTCCTGTATAAAGTATTGTTCATAGTTCATTCTACAGAACAAATTGTTGCAGGAACAACCAAAATCGTACCAACAGTCAAACTGTATAGTTGTCCCAATTTTAAAAGAGTTATGGTAACTAAAGTAACACTTTATTTTCAAAGTAAGGTGCTTGCTAATACACGCTGTAATTTGATCACTCTCGAGCTAACTTCAAATCATACATTATACATGTGGTGGTGACGTCCACTGTAAAACTGCGTCTTAGGTGCCGACGTACAGACGAGCATATAAACATGTTCAATTGAGAACACATTCAGCTCTATTTATATCAAACAGGTTAATTTCCTCGTCAGTAACTTGAAAATCTATAAAAACAGTAAAACTACTTTTACACCTTACAAAATTTTCAACACACAGTTGGAAAACCCAATTCCTGTAGAAACTATTGTCTGTGTCAACTATGAATCTTTGTTTTCAACCATTTTAAACGTTGTCATGTGAACAACTTTCTTCACTGGAAGGAGTGTTTTGTCGATGTTCTCGCTAGTTTCACAGTAAACTGTGTGTGTGTTTGTGCATAAATCACTTGTTAGCAGATGGATACAGGAAACAGTTTTATACAGGTCTGTCAACGAAACTGTCACTACTTAAAACTCATGTGCTATATAGTAATTTTGAAAATGACAAGCAATCAGGTTATTTTTCAGAACCTTTTAGTTCGAAAAGACATGCGAACAGTAAACCTACGTTCCGTTTTGCTGCATGTTGAGTTTTTAATCTGGATATTACCGAAGTTGTTCTATTCTAAGTATTTCTATAGAAGGGACAAAGTTTTGTGATGTATGAACTAAGCACACAGCTACAGTATAAACAAAAAACAACACAGAAAGTATATTATTATATAAGTTATTGTTGGGATTACTATCTACTTATGATAAATAATACCGGCACAAAGCCATTATTCCTATCCTATTTTTACTGTATCTACGTTACTGACAACACTACTGTTTTACTGTAGCTGCAGATTTCACAAATAAGTAGGGCCATGAAATTTCGCGAAAAGTATTTCGCCCCAGTTTGTTTCAGTGCCTTACGATCACATCTGAATTTCTTCTTCATAGTCAGTGATGATATGTTTTAACGCTTACGTATCTTGAGGTTATATCCTCTACTTACAGACGTGTGGTGTAGCAGTTACCTAATTCTGATTGGCACAGTCAAATGGGAAACGTCACTTCACAAATACATGATTTCAATTACAATGAATTAGAACTGCAGTTGGTCACGTAAGGAATTGAAACGAAATGGGGCATAATTATTTTCACGAAAAGTTAGTGGCCCTACAAATAAGTTATGACTATTTTGATACGCTTTGTACATAAGTTAGACAAGTGTTTGCTCCTTTACGACGGCCAACAATCCGTGGACTTAGTGTGCAGTGATTTGGAGAGTTTTCGAATGTATCTTACTCAGAAGAGACATTATGTGGTATTGTACAATGTCTATCATTCTGTTAAATGTCAGCAATTTGTTATTTACATGTTTAATGTGTATGTGGTAGTGTGTACAGGGACTGAAGAGGTTCGACTAGACTCAAGTTGGCTAGGAAATCAGTCATCATGGGCTGTGCTACCTTAATTAAAAATCCCCACTGTTGAAAGATTCCAAATTAATACTGCGCGATGATAATCTATGAAGGGAGTTATAGAGAACCAATGATCGATGAGATCAATTTAAGTTTGCTCTGTAGCAAAAGTCAGTTATTTTTATTTTCTACCAAATGGTTTTCAACGTATTAGTTTCAATTGTGAAGGAACTTTAATTCAATAAAACTATTTTAAACAGTATGGTTTACACATAGAGGCAAGTCAAAGTAAAAATTTTACTTTCACCTGTAATTTCTTATTGTTATGATTTATAATCCCTGAAATGTGTTTTTCCTCTGCTTTACACTCAAGTGACACTTTTATAACATTGCTACTCGCAAGAAATAACTTTAATTAAGTAATTATAACCAATTTTAAAAAATACGAAAAGTTTACTAATTTCACAATTAACTTAAAGACAAAAACACGTTGACAAGTGCTATTAATAATTTCAGAATGTACCACTTCATTACTATTATTCTAAGTATAATTAACATTTTTTCTGTAATTAAGATGGGTTAGGTACAGAAAACAGTAGAATTTTTACTTTGAGTGATGCAATACAAAATTTATTGGTTGTAAATGTTTTTATGATGGCAGAAATGTCAGAATCTGTGTAATTTAAACAGTAACCCATGCAAACGTAAAATAATTAATGTTTTGATGCAAGACACGTTTCAGTCTTCGTATACTAGGATAACATGTTTTCCACCAAATTTATATACATGGTGTGAGCTGTACGCCTTCGAGCTAACTGCCCTCGCTATGTATTTATGAGCAGTAAACCGTAGATTTCGGACTGATGTGGTGTCTTTATTCGTTGCATGTAGTAAACTATGGAACATGCGCTTGCACTGATATCCCGGTGGCGCAAACATTATTATTAAAAGTGTAATCTTGAAATTCTAAAGATAAATGTAACTTTGAATTTTTAGAGCAGTAAAGCATATCTGCAACAATTCAACCCTTAAAAATATTTTTGAGCTATCTACCTAACCCGAAGAAGCCGCTTGAATTTCGATAAAAATGACTCTTCATACATATTTATGGTGTCTATTTTATTATGTCACAGGTAACTTGGATAATCGAGAAGCAATCTCAAAAAACCTGACATATCCCGTTTTTTTTTTACAATTTTACAGGAAAGCGAAAATAAAACTAATATGACTGGATACTAACGAATATTACATATCACACGTTTATAACTGTTTATGTTACAGCCAAATTATGGTAAATAATATTCCATATTATATATTCGTCCTTTGTTACAGAAAAATAACTGTCATACCTAGTTCCGATCCGAATGAAAACTGTGGACATGTCTTGCTTTAAAAGTAGTAATATTGTCAGAAACGTCTTTACGTTTACTAACCATACGCCTTCCAGTACCAGCTCAGCTGTTGTGATATTATTATGAATTCACAATTGCAGTAGGTTGATATGTCTGGATTCGAATTAAGAAACAACTAATTTTCATCTAATTTTCAAAAATATTTTTTTAAAATATTTAATTGAACTGAACAATCGCGTGTAACTCAACAACCTTATTAAGGAATCTCGTTTAAATCATTTTCGGTTTTTTGTGGATATGTCTAGTTGCTTGCTTTTCAATTAACAAACCTGCATAATGTTAATGCATCATCATACCGATATCTCAGTATTTCATGTACCTTTCAGCAGTCATCTGCGATCGTTGGTTCTCTGTCTCAGACTGCCCTTTGTTCTGATACTCTTCGTTACTATTTCTCATCTTAGCGCAACTTAGCTGCTGTAGGCCTATAACCATATACAGGCTGTTTCTTAAATAGGGGGACAAACTCCGCTTGCGTGTTCCTCACGAAAAACTATGACGAAAACCCTACAAAAATTCCCTTTACTAGTAAATGATACTTGTTGGTATCTACAGAACCAGAACTTTTTGAACAAAAACATATTAATTTTCCTTTTTCGAATAAGGTGTCATGTACAAAAAAACAAGATGGCTTTCTGGTACACTTGCACTGTAACATTCATTTTGTAGAATAAAACACATTTTGATATTTGCGTTTTAAAGGTTTCAGTGAAGTTTCTACCTATCCCTTTTCATGTGATGGGTTTCCATCTAAACCCACCTTTTTAATGCGTATTGTCATTTAAGAATGCTCCTAAATCCTGTGTTTTGCACCTAAGATACACAGCATACAGCATAGGCAATAGTGCGTTCATGTGTTTATTTTGTTGTGTTCCTTGAATTGTTGATGGTGCACATTCAACGTTACCTACATGTTTCTAACTCACGATACTTTTGTTTTGGGTAGGCCTACTCTATCGATGTAGCCTTATTTGTGAGTTGAAAGAAAACTATGAGTCCTAGACTACTGCAACAAGAGGACCTTTTTTGTTAGATAGGTAACATTACTCAATAAACCATCTTCAGATGTTCGAAAATCCTGACAGTAAAAAAGTTATATGCAATTAGAAGGTAGCCACCCATGCTATTTTCATAAGGGCGGAAGGTATCAGCAAACATTCGCTGTTGGTTTGCAGATCCCAATAGCATTAAGCAATGCTGAAAATATTGTAGTTTTATGTCATTTAGTTTCCGATATTTTGGGAAAATACTGTTTTAAAATTCGACGTTCAGAGGCCCATTACTCCATTAACATTGCGTTTAGGTGAAAAGTGTAAAATATGTTTTCGTCATAGTTTTTCGTGAGGAACACGTATACGGAGTTTGTCCCCCTCCTGTATATGCTATGCTTTGAATTCTGGGAAATTATATTTCTACAAACTTTCAGCCAAATATCTAAATAAATTTACTTCGAAGTCCGTAGTAAATATTGAGGCATTAATACAAGTTATATTTCCAAATGAACCAGATTTTTCGTTGAAGTCTATAATTTTTTTTTTTTTCGTACTTTAATTTTAATTTTAATAACTCTTCTCGAATAAATACGTATGAGAATTAAAGCTCTTCGGATGTTGATATGCTAGAATTTCTCACGTGGTTTTAAACATTCAAAACATTCATCTGTAAAACATCTAAACTAACTATTGGAAGCACTGAAAATAATTTTCTTCTGAAACGGTTCAAGCTCCTTAAATCGTTTCCACTATTATTCCGTGGCTCAATCCCCATACTTTTAGATTCAGACGACATATTATTAACATAAAAAGCATATTATTACTTATTAAAGATGAGACTTGACAAAATTTTGTTGTGCAGCCGTGTTGATTTATTTCAAGTTTTTACAAACATCGTAATAAATAACGTGAAACCCTAGTTTCGCCCAAATACTCATTCTATGGGATGTTTCATGAACTTAGTAAGTTAGTGTTCCCGCCACTTACAGCGCTGATAGTACTTATTCTGTTTTAAATTAAAAAATTCTCAGTTTTCGTAAGAATATTCATAACCTTAACGTGATAATGTAACTTTTTATACACGTTAATGTGTCTTTAAGTTTCTAGATTCATAATGGACATTTATTCACTACATGAAAACTAACCAAGCTTTCGTAAGCACGAAACTTTATCATAATTTATATTTATTTATTTTCCTTATGTTTATAAATTTCTTTGGCACTATTCTTCAATAAGTTTATACACCAGTTAATCATGAGGGTTCTTGGGTTTAAAATAACTCTCCTGAAGAGCTCAATCTAATCAAGGCGCTTCATATTTTTTTACTTATGTATGTAACTGAGAAAACAATTGTTAAATGTCACTTGTATTTTAACTAAAGAACGTTAATAATTACAGTAAGTCTTGATATTAGCAACATAACGAAGTAATATTCGAAACCTCTTTACATAATAATTCGACATGAATTTGTGGTACGTAAACATCAGTCATTTATTTAAATTATCCATAAGGTTACTTTCCGTAGTACGATATGTAATGCTTCAAAATCGACAGAAAATTAAAATCTCCGTAGTATTCTAATTAATTGACATCCTCTTTACTATAAATTAAAAAACACTGTAGCGTTGAAAGTTTCGATTTACGCTCTGAAATTTGACAACCAATTGGCGAAAAATCGAACCAATCAAGTTTTTTTAGTAATAATAAAAACCATTTTTTTCTAAAATGACAATTTAAATTAGAACTGAAAACTAATGCACAATAACTTACTATTTCAGCTGCCAATATGGCCTGATAGATGATATCGGAAAAACGTATTAGATTGGTGTGGATTAAGTATACTCGAAACGTCAAATTTTACACGAACACCGAGTTTTGTATATTAATTGTGTGCAAGAAATAGCATACATTTAGTACTGTTGTGGATTTTAAATTCACTGAAGTCAAAGCACTATACAGTAACTGACCAACCACTTAATAAAATATAAGAATGGAAAAATTGTGAGCTTAAGAGAATCAAGTCCAAATGAATTTTTTCACGTCACAGTAGGGGACAGTTTTTTGTAAAAGACTCAACTATATCAACCACGTTAGTAATAGTGAAACAAGTGTTAATAACATAAGGACAATGTAAATAACATTATTCATACTGTGAAGACATGCAATACTCCTTTTTCTGCTTATTTTTATACAGGTCTTCGTGTCACTACAGGGTGATATCTAAAGAACATTGTTGTTTCAACGCATGAAAAAATTACTTTCGAAATTACTAAAAAATTTAGTAATAAAAATCGCAGTCATCAGTAGTTTCTACACCGTCTCATATCTTGTGCCAAATGTATGTACATAAGAATTCGAATTTTCGTGTATAAATTATGCAATATTGCCTTCTTTTATGCTGATAACTGGTGCCATAAAATTGTGTATATTATATAAATGGTATATTAGAGTTCATAGTTTGTATATATATATGCCTGAAATAAAACTTTTCTCACGATGAATTAATATCAGTGATACGAAATCCCTAGTACTACTTAATTTTCTACAGTGAAATAAACTATTCTTACAAGAGGCGACTGCAAAGCTTGCATGTATTACATGTGCTAATGTGTTTGTTGTTGTTCGTAAATTTGTTTTGTCACTATGTCTGTATGTAAGTACCAAAAATTGACATCTGTAAATATCAAAGCAAAAAAAATTCTCTAGTCCATAAGTTCGTAATAGTGTGTTACTGAAAGCCAAATCATAACGTAGAATGTTTATACAGAACATATGTTTTCTGGAAGGTTAAACATCAGATTCGTTCTGAAATAATACTAAAAATTATGTTTTGTTAATGATGGTTGAACCTAGCAAGTTCTTGGATTGAGAGAAGAATAAAGTCGTAAAAATGCTCACTTGCTGTAATTTTAAGAACCTATACATTATCATTTATTCCTAAATATTATCCTATGCTTTTAAACAGTTTACAATTTTTACAAATATTTATTTTAAAATTACATAATTTACGGTAAGATGAATTAATTTTTTATATTTTCTGAAAATTTACCGATAAAACAAAATAAGTTAATTTTATCAGTTTTTTTCAATCTAATATCATATGTCCGTTAAATAATTTTCAAAATCGTGTTATTCTTCTCTCAAAATCTGGGCCCCGTCCAAGGATCTGAAGGTCGAGTACCATCATTTTAATTTAAAAAAAAAATCGATGCAAGATATGTTGTAGAATACCCAAAATCAGAATAAAACTATTGATACAAATATTTGTTGTAAGATTTTTGCTTTCTTAGCCTACTATTCCATCCAACACCAAAGCTGAAGTTTAAAGCTTTAACAGCTGCAATGCTTGATTATCGACTACTGAATGTGTTTTAAATTAATTACTCAAAGAAAATTGGTCTTGTGTGTTCCCAGAGTTCTTTAACTCACTTAGGGTTTTTATTATTAAACATTATATGACACAGGAATTTTTAAGTTTTCCGTGGTCACTCGAGGGCAACGAAACTTGACGCATGCTATACAAAATAGTTAGCACTTGAGATTTTATGACAGTTCACTATTTTTTATTCAGAACACATCACTATTTATACACAAATTTTCTCTAATTCTTTACATTTTTAAAATCATAAGTTAGTGACTTCAAATACTAATTGGAAATATTTTCTTGCAGTGCCCTAAAACACTACACTTGTCTTTTTTAATTAAAATTAATAATACTCAGATAGTTGATAACGTGCTTGTGAATAATTTGTTTTATAAAATAGGCTTGTACTTCGAATTTGAGTTAATTACAAGACTTTTGAATGTGTAACTCGTCGTAAATTGAACAAGGGTGCCATCTGCTTAAGGCCAGATTTCACATGAATTAGGGTATAAAGAATTACATTTTAAATTCGGACGAATATTTCTCAGTCATTTTCTGCCGCAGTACAGTCAACCAAACATTTTTTGCTAGACATTAAACGGATAAAGCTGTCTAAACAGTTAAAATCATGATTTTTAAAATGTTATATGCATTTTTTCTTTAATTATAAAATTAAAATCGGCATAGATTCAAGGCAGCAAACTATATATAAATTAAGAGGGTTTATAAAGATCAGGTATACACAGACAAGGAAAATATCCGTGGTAGTCCTGAAACACGGTCGTAGAAGAGCAGGTCTGGACACTCGCCTATCTACCAATGTATTTTGCTTGACCCCCTTGTTGTTTGTGTGTAGTTCATCAAGTTACCGAGAATGTCTTACTTTTTGGCGCTGTAATTCGGGCGGTCCGACTCAAACTCTGCTCACTTTTTTCCGTTGATAAATTTACGAAGTAAATAAAGATTGCTGGAGCCTTTTCTTAAATTTGTGAGGAAAGAAAGTATTTCATAAATTGATAAAAAATACGTTTTGATAAATTGTTTATCTTAGTGGGAAGGAAGTGGGCGGAGTTTGAGTCCGACCGCCCTAACAGCAGCGCCAATAAAAGACTATATTCTCGGTAACTTGGTGAAATACAGCCAAACAACAAGGGGGTCAAGTTTCCAGGCGAGTTTCCAGACCTGTTCTTCTACGGCCGTGTCCTGACCTATCTTTCAAAACAAGAACGCTATGTTTGAAATTGTGTGAAGCAGTTTACGAGAGCGCGGAAGTGAAGGTGCTCGTGGCGGGGAAGCGGGGGACGACAGAGGACCCTCGCAATTGGGCGCAACGTTGCCACGAAGCTGCAAGGTCGTGTCCACGCCTCACAGCCGCGGGTTCCAATATACGAACGGTACCTCATCGCACAGCACTTTTATAAAAGAATAATCAAAATAACAATGCTTATGTAGAAATATTTTAAAAGTGAGTTTGAGTCTACTTTCCGAAAGAAAAGGGTGGTTTACAAGAACACCGTCCTATCTGTGTAAATGTGTGTACGTGTCCTAATTTTTGAACCCGTTGACATGATTTCTTCAAACTAGGTATACAGATGGTACTTAGTAACCTGACTTGACTTTTGTGTACAGCATCTTTGTCGTGTTCATATTTTCAAAATGGTTGTCATTTTAACATTTTTCGATTACACTTTACATGCAAGAAACTATATTTTAGAATTTCATTGCAGTACAGTGGGTACACATAAAGTACCCAGTAAGGTGACCTGACTATTATGTATTTTGTTGATGCCATGTAATTAGTTTGAAAATGGCGGCATCGTGTATATTTCTAATATAATGTGAGTTATCTATGGATGCGATAACTATAGCCTACATCTGCAAAACTCACGTCACTATTAAGTAACTCTGGACTACCTGACTCAACGTTTGGTTGACGCCAGCATCCGGTAGCCTAAGCTTTACATTGGCAACAGTGTAATTTGGCTCGTTCCTCAATTTATAGAATACCTCAAACTTTAAAAATGCTCTCTACATTTAAGAATTTACGAAGAAACTCCTTGGAAATCCAGTATCCAATGAAATGTTTCGTATAACTGTAAAGGCTGTTCTTGTAACAAGTACAAAGTTAATGTCTGTGGCATTACACGTCCTAGTCATATTTCTGTACTGCACTTGGTGTAAAATAAAATTCAAATAACATATTTATATCGTGATAAAGAAAATTTATTCGATTTTACTGGGGCAATAAAACAACATAAAATTACTTCTGATCTTAGGAAATTCAACTAGTTTGACCCATAGTGATTTGTAAAAGTGCCTACAATGTTAACTATATTGTTAATGTGTTATATAGCCAAACTATAAAAAATATATATTTAACACCTCTTTTCAACTCTCCAACTCATTGTTTTCACCGGCGTTTTCAGAAAGATCTGCACTTGAAAATATTTCTCAAGTCTGTGCTTTAAGGCGGCCGCCTACGCCACGCTTCAAATGCGTTGCAGTATGTTCGTAAACAGTTTTTTTCTACGAAAATAGTCCACGTGTGCCCATTGTTCCAACATACGAAAATAAAACAAACTTCAGACAAGGTCAGAACCTCATTGTTAAGACGCTACCGTCATTAATAACACTATTTCTAAGCCCTCCAACAAGGTTAAAAACGGCCTTTTCAGACTGCCGTACTTCAAAATGTACTAACCGGATGTACGTGAAACTCATATTGCCACTTGCACTGAACTTAGTTGCAGACTTTCCACCAATAAAATTATACGGTCACCGCTTAATGTCCCATAGTAAAAACGGTTCGGCGGTAAGCTTGCACGCTAGTTCAGCGCTTGGTTCGTTGAGGTGACGCGGCATTTGATTTGCGCTTCAAGGTCGACCTTACAGCTCCGTCACTTTGGAGCCTCTCGCGCGGGTAGGCGGCGCCCTTAAGGTAGTAAATCCACATATTCTTCCTTAATGACTACGTAGGGAATCGTACTTATAAGCTATATTGATAATTACTTACTTTAACCTACAAAATGTTGCAGAACAATTCTGTGCCAAATTTTTTTGTAAATAGATTTCCGGAATGAAATTTAGTAATAATTTTAAGAACATTTACCTATAACTTTCTAATCAATCGTTAACAATGTAAACTGTGAAAAAGTGTAAAATTACACGTACAAATTGCTCACAATTTTACATTTTTGTACGCTTAATTACGGAATACAATGGCAGAAATTGTAATTTTATACAAATGTTCTTACTGACTCAAAATAGTATACAGGTCATTGATTAACAACACAAACGTATAAATTAATATACTAGAAAGGTGACGTAAATTACACTTTTAAATATACGGGCGTCTACACTGACATAACAATGACATAAAAAATATTTTTTTTATATTTTGAAAAGATGTATATTTGTATACGTTCCTATAACTTAATCTACATACTCCTATATTATGATGAGTTACCAAGTGTGGGGTTATTCTGAACTTAGAAAATACTACTGTATGTGTGTGTATATATACGACAACTGTAACTTAAATTTCTTTTTTACTTTTTAGTTTTTTTTTAATAAAAGCTTGTTTTGAATTGTTTGACTTTAAAGTTATTAAGGTTATGTGCGGTAAAAAAACACAAGAACAGGCCTGAATATTTTTACATACAGTGTAATTTGTATTTTATAAAGAGCTTACCCATGTAAATTTAGAGTAAGTTTATCCGTAAAATAATTCCCGACACAATTGGAACACAAACTTAAAAATGCATGTCTGCACTCATCATTTTCTCACACACAGACGTTGGTATATTGAAAATTAGATACCCTTCTAGGTAACCATCTATTTTATTCTTACGTGGCATTTTATTATTTTGCTGTAATGATCTGGTTTATTATTTGTGCATGTAACCAATATTTTTCGTTAGTTGTATACAATGATAACGTCATTGTTGATGTGGAAATTACTCAAACTCTTTTAATTTACTTTTCCACGCTGGCTTTCGTTGGACGAAAGGAAGAGTACCGGCGACTCTCCGTTTTTTAAAGTTGTATGCATTGCGTTTCCCAAATTCTCACATTCAATCCAAGAATGCCGAGTATTTTTTCAACCATATTTGCCTTTTCTGGCACCGTAAGTGTATTTATTTGCCAATAAACACTGCCACTTAATGGAACAAGTTTTACAGCCTCGTAAATTTCCTGTAGTCCTGAATGTTAGTGTTTTTCTAGGTACAAAAAATATTTTTCTGGTATACGCTCTGAATCCGAGACAGTGGCACAGATTATTTAGGAATACAGAAGTGAAATAGCCGGCAGGACAGCGAACTCAGTCACGCACGCCAGCAAAATGGCTTCCCTGACCAGCATCTTGGCAGATACGCCTACAGCCAATTAGAGTGAGGCAGCTGCTCTGAGAATCGGCAGCTAGGCCTGTAGGAAACATTCAGTAGCCAAACATACATGGGGCTGGCATCAACAGTCTCGGGCAGCAAATAAGCGGCGGAGTTCGCCAATACCAAACGAGCCGCGACGCAATTTCGCGTCTGTATTACTATGTAGTCTGTGACAGTGGTTACAACAAGTGAAGTATTAATCACTGAAATTCCAGATAACAAGCTGCTGATAGACAGGAATACTTAACAGAAAATAAGTCAACATGCAGGTGGAATTGAATGAAAATAAGTGAAAATTCATTCTTTAGTCACTAAAGCAATTAACTATGTTTCACTCACTTCAGTTGCTCATTTTGCCCCTTTTTACTGCCTGGGGGTCGAATTACAAAAAACCCTGAAACAAATTTTTGGGTATTCACGTAGGCAACATTTTGAAGTGATAACCAACTGTTTTTCCCGAAGGATTCGATAGATAAGGATAGTTAATCGGAAACACATTTAAAGTCTTTTCACCCCCTTAAATGTTGAATTTCCAAAAATTCTTAAATTGGCCAATATGCATTTTTATGTGTGTCCTATTAAAGTAATAATCATGATGTTAGGCCGTCGGGTTCGAGCTCTATATACGTTTCTTCGGAAACACATTTCACCCCTTTTCACCCCCTCAGAAGTCGAATTTCGAAATATCCCTTCTTAGTGCTCGCCTACGATCTGAGGGGAACCCACACAAAAAAATTTCACGATTCTAGGTTTAGTGGTTTGGTCTGCAGTTTGATATGTCAGTCAGTCAGTCCGTGTTAATTTTTATGTAGAGAGACTAGCCTGCCGGTTGCGGCGTTGCCCGCGTAAAATTATGTAATGTAAACAGTAACTCTGGATAAAATATGTGATGAAGGCATTTAACAGCTAGCGTACTCAATAACAGTGAACTGTAATTAACTGTCTTAGCTCAGTGTAAAGAGCGCGCGCAATATGCTCGTACGATGTTATAGTAATTCCCATCGCAAAGTCTTGCACGGGATACGAACCCGTAACCCCACCCCTTCCACACCACAAACTTTATACAATACCTGAGTGAATGTCAAAGGCATGCCGAGATATTTCTTTCGTATATAGTGGCTATAGTCCAAAGAGATTTTATTTATGAGTAGTTTGGCAAAAGAAACGACTGTTGAATTATTTATCTGTGATCATTCTCTTTTTTCGGGAGACTGTAACATTTTACTGCTTTTCACCTACTTAATTTTCGAATTTCTTAAAAACCTGAATTTGGTTTGTAGATATTTACATAAGCTTCATTCTTATCAAAAAATCATCTCGATATCTCAACGGATATAAGCGGTACTGATGATTATTTGAAATCATATTTTATTTTTTTTAACAGCTTTCAAGGACGAATTTCGAAAAATCCTAAAATTACTTTTTTTTTATATTTACGTAAGAATTATTTTAAAACAAAAATAATTTCAATATTTTCTCTGGTTTATAAGTGGGATTAATTAAAAACACGTTTTATATTTTTAAGAGCTTTCAAGGACGAATATCGAAAAATTTAAAAAATCCTTTTTAGATGTTTACTTAAGCATCATTTTAAAAAAAATCACCTCACTATCTGAAATGGTTTAGGAGAAATCATGGATTAATGAAAAACACATTTTACGGCTTTTCACCCTCTTAATTTTCGAGATTCGTAAAATCGAAAAATTTGCGAATATGCATTTCTTTGGGCAATATTATGAAGCTAAAAAATTTATGATAGCATTCCCGGTTAATGAGATATCAAGGATTCTTTTAAAACACATTTCACCCCTTTTCACCCCCTTAATTATTGAATTTCAAAAAATCCTTTCTTAGTGGGTGCCTACAGGGCTAGTAGAAGCTTTCCTCAAAATTTCATGGTTCGAGGTCCAGCGGTTTGTGCTGTGCGGTGATGAGTGAGTGAGTGAGTAAGTGGGTGTGTCAAGACACTTTCCTGGATATCCTTACTAGGAAAAAATATTTTAATAACGGAATTCCCTATAAAGAAAATATGAATTATCATTAAACTGCCGAAAATGATAATCTTAGAATAAGTTTTTTTTACTGGGGAGAAAATTGTACATGCTTACTGTTTATTTAAGATATATATTGAAATTTGCCTGAAAATAGAATAAAGGAAACTGAGAAACAACGTTCAGTGCTCGTAATGAAATTTTAACCGACATTCTGTATCACGAAACGTTTGGTAAAACAACACGAAATTTAGTTTTTTGGAACAATTTGTGACAGTTTTTAATTAAAGATTTTCTTTCTTATTGATTTTTTGAACCAATGTACACTGTAAAAAAAAGTTAGTAATATTACTCATCATATGTATAGTAATATTCCCAAACCTTGAGAGAGAAATCTGATTTCCGAATATGTGTGGACATTTCCGCAAGGTAGTGTATTCGCCACACAAACCACTCGGAAGTTTCGTTCGCACGTTGTGTCAAATTGTCCTAGAGGGCTGCGCCAATATGAAATGAAAAATTACATTACCAGTTCAGTAACTTTCCTTGACATGTGTTGAGTAATTTTTCCTCACTTGTAGAGGTAATTAGCGTCCATTACATGTAGAGTAAATTTACCTTAAATTTTTTTACAGTGTATGAACATCCATTATCTGACTTCACTGGCCGCTACTGGTGACAAATACGATTTAAGCGGCGAAATATGAAATCATTACGCAAAATTCGCTTGACAACGGAGAATCAAATACGTGCATGTCCCTCTGACTATGCAGACGCTTTATCAGCGTACAAGACAAACAACATGAAACGACAGAAAACCGTGGTTTCAAATAGCTTGACCAATGACTGTCAAATGACAACCGAATCTGTTTACATCAGCATGACCAACAAAAGAGGCTGCATTCATCTCAAGTCATGCAGACTCTTTCGAAGTTCTTCAAGAGGTTATCACTAAGTGTTTCTGAACTCCAGTG
The DNA here is from genome assembly GCA_003012365.1 of Medauroidea extradentata. Classification (NCBI taxonomy): domain Eukaryota; kingdom Metazoa; phylum Arthropoda; class Insecta; order Phasmatodea; family Phasmatidae; genus Medauroidea; species Medauroidea extradentata. The sequence continues at coordinate 87,393 of PNEQ01002446.1, forward strand.
AAGCCTGATGTAACGGAACTCTTATCACAAATCATTAGTCTGAAACAAACAAAGCGACGAGAGATAAGCTTCCCTCATACCAAGTTCTGGCTTGGACATAAGATACCAAGAAAATTAGCGGGTTCGTTGACCCGCGACTCTCCTTCAAGAATATCTATAGGAACCAGCGGGTTCACTAACTAGCAGGCTGTTCCCAAGGATATCTACAGGAACCTGCAGGTTCATTGACCTGCAGACTGTCCTACAAGAATATATACAGGAACCTGCGAGTTCATTTACCTGCAGGCAGTACTCTCAGAATATCTATAGGAAACTGAAGGTTCATTGACATGTAGACTGTCCAATTGTAGCTGTAGGAACCGGTAATTTTCGCGAAAATATTTTTGCACAAACTTGTTTTATTGTCTTACGTGAACACCTGCTGGGGGCCTATTCTGTAGCTTTTTCAGTCCCTTTTGCGATCTTTATACAAATACAGTTGGCTGGTAACTATCTTCACGTCACGAAGAGAATTTGTATTCTTTAACTAAAAATGGCCCAGTGACTGTCTTTCAAACGTCTCGTGACTCTCTTTACGTAAAGATCGTGTTATAGGATGTTGTTACGAGAGAAAGTTCTTGAAAAGGGCCGAGATATTTCAGTTGTATTCTACAATCATCCTCGTTGGAAAACAAATCCGATTGAAACATTGCTCGAAAGATGACAGAAATACTTTATTTTCCTTTAAAAATGAAATGCATTTCTTAGATTATAATTCTGCGTATATATTAACCTTTACTGCCCACGTAAACGACACATTCAATTCAGCATGCATGCTGTTATCTCTTGGCCTTGGATGTACTAACGCAGTACTGTGCTACTACCTCTTGTAAACACGGTACACTAACTTTCTACTCGAGACTAATTGATGTTAAAACTTTAAAATCGGTATTCTAAAGAGGAACAAATAACATTTATATAATTCAAAACAAAATGTGAGTAAATAGTAATTGTAAACACACTGTGAAAACTGAGGAAATATAGTTTGGTAAGATGTTCAAAGGTTTTCAGTGCACAGACTACATTGTTGCCAAGCACACTGAGATTCTGGTAAAGACAGGTGTTAAGAGAATACTGTATAAAGACCATCACGAGTGACTATCTTAATGCTGTTGCTCTCGAAAGACAGTCACAAATGAAGTTCTTTACCAGAGATGAAGTTAAATACAGACTCCCAAGTATTCTTCACGATCAGTGATTGGATGTTTTCAATTCTCGATGTCTTGCAGCTCTACCCAAAAATCACATATATGTGGTGTCGCAATAACCTTCTTCTGATTTGAACTTTTCACGAAAAGAATTTTGCCCCAGTTTGTTTTAGTGCCTTACGTGCACATCTTCAATACTGTTTCATGGTTACTGGCAGCGTGTCTATGTGAAGAGCCGTATCTCATTTGACTGAGCCAATTACAATAACATTCCTACAACACCACACGTCTGTGTTTCGTTGGTAGAATCCCGAAGCTCGTGAGAGTTCAAATATCCAAACACTGACCACGAAGCAGAACTGCAGATGTGTACGTAAGGTACCGAAACAAAGTACGGCAAAATTATTTCTTGCAAAAACTACACGTCTGTAAATATCTGTGTACTCAAGCATATAACGGCTGTTCATTGGCTTCTCGCTGACACAGTATTGACCTGTTGATTTGGCCTGCGTTTCGTTACTTCCCTATAATTGACTTAACGCCCTCCAGGTGGTGTCATATATGTCAAGAGCCAACTGCAAAAATAACACGAACTTACGGTTACTTGAATTCTAGCATGTGTGCAAAAGAAAACAAAGAATCTTCCAGTCCGTACTGAAAACCTATATTTCTTCAAATCAAACCTGTTTGGTATATCGTTAGCATGCCTCAGCCAAATGACTTAGAATTCAATAGTTACCTGTTAATTTGAAGATTAGGTCTCATCTTCAAGTGCTGAATTTTATATTTATGAATCATAACATTTTCCAACTAAAATAACTCAAAAGATTTTAATAACGCTCGTCTATTTTACGAATTTCTTCGATTTTAGTCACCAAGTTTTACATACTCATTAAGAGGGGGAGGAACTCCCTTCAAAATTTTAATTGATTAAATAATTTTTAAAATAACTAGACACTTTGTTTTATAGACATACATTCTAACAATTTTTTTAAAGTAATGAACGAGTTCTAGCTTTCAAAGTTTTTTGTGTAGTAACATTTCAAAGCTAAAATTTGCATAAAACGGTTTACAAGGAACGAAAACCAACTGACATACAGAAATAAAATAATTCTCACTAAAGAAAAGCGTTTTGGGCTACGTCAATGCATTAATAAAAATCGGCACTGAATATTTTTTGTATGTTTGAAAAATTGTTGAATTCGAATCAAACATTTTTTAATTTTTCTTTTTCTTTTTTAAAATGCAAACATTTTTAATGTATTGTTTTATACATGTCTAGACGTAGTCCGTGACACTTTCCTTAAGTGCGAATTATTTCAGTTCTATAAGTAAATTGGTTTTAGTTTCTTGTATAAAACCGTTTTATGCAAATTTTGGCTTCGCCATAATACAAAAGCCATGAAAGCTAGAAAATTTTCGTTACTGTAAAAAATATTCACAATTTATATTTACAAAAAAATCAATACGGTATCTCGTACAAATATACAAATTTTTAAAATAATAAAAATTTTGCATACCGTGAACATGCATTTGTGTTCTTAATCAAATGTACAAATTAAATCATTCTGACTGATTTTATGGCATTATTATAAGTTTTACCACAATGTAATACCTACTGTAATTTTTCCAAAGAGTTATTATTAAATTTTTAAATAATTGTTTGGTAACCACCAAACTAACCGAAACAAACAGTAAGTCCTATATTACTAGAGATGCCCAATCTTAAGGACGTTCATCCGAAGTTATTACCCGACCTTATTCGAGAACAACAAACAGTTCCGGTTTTACTTTCCAAATATTCCCATGCCTACTTATATTTTATAATTACTTAGTCTCCAAACTGCCTTTATCCATTATAACGTCAAAACCAAATTACTGCTAGCATAACAACTGTGCGGTAAAAATTTTGAATTATTAATCTATGGTAAAATACCTTTTCATTATGCTTTTTAACCGTCTTAAATTATTCTGGTGAAAAAAACTAAAAACCATTTAACAAAATTTAAATGTATTACGTAAATTTCAATTCATTTTCATTGTTTTTTTTCCCTTAGTAAGAAATCACGTTATTGTGAAAAAAAAAAAATATTGCACACTTCTTAATAAATGCCTCAAAAGTTCCAGTGAGAATAGTAAGTAGACACTGTAAATTCTCACATGATTTATAAATTACCAATATTCTTCACTATAGCTCTATGATGTACTTTTTGTTCTATGATTTTGTAACTCCACTGAACGAAAGAGTTTTTAAATTTTATGTACTTTCCTATTAGGTACTGTAAGAAAATTTTAATGGAAACATACCTACATACCTGTTTTATTTAAGAAAATATGGTAATATAATAAAATAACGTATTCGACATAAACGAAAAAGCATTGAAATTAAAAATTAAAACCGATCACTCTCTGTGGAAAAACACAAATGCTCAGAACGCGTAGTAAGTAAAACCACACTACCCGCACTAAGCGTTGTAGAAAAATTGCGGTCAGTGTCCATTGGAGAAAACTAACTTTGTCTCGGGTACTGAGTGACTTGGAATCCCCACAACTCATTGTAAGGAATCACATTTGCTCACTGACCGAAAAGTGTACCCAGAGCAAGTTGTTTTCATTTACAGATACCCACATTGCGTTATAAGTGCAGATTTTTTAGCAATTGGGCAATTTCGGTAATTTCGAAGGTCACACGCACATACTTTGTCATCTTCAATACTAGTTAAATAATATTTGTTTCTTCTATGTTCCTTCTTTAGACCATTCAAATTCTATAAAATTATTTCAGTGAAATACCTATAATTGTTCAGTGTTTATTTCAATATTTCGTATTCTAAAAAGGCTCCCTGCAATAACACACTTATTTTGAAATACAGGCTGTCCAAATTTTCTAATATTTCGTGTGTTCAGAAAACAATTTTAAATCCATGCCAAAATAGATGTTACCGTTGCGCCACTATGTAGCGGTTCCGAAAATCGGTTCCTTACACTCTAAAACTGAATTTGTGAATATTTACTTATTCATGCTGATGGATGGAGCATGTTCTACAAATTGAATCAGTGACAAACCACTGAAATCGGTGACTATTCACTGATTCCGATTAATAGTGCCAAAATTCCACAAGTTTATTAGTGAATGTCCACAGATTTTCCAGTAATTTTTCACTGTTTAAATAAGTGAAATTTGTTCTTCGAAAACAACTGGAAAAAACCGTCGAATATTCACTGATTCACATTTGAGATGCTGGCACTCTTAAAGAAAATCAGTAAATATTCACTAATTGTACGGGACTATTTTCACAGATTCAAATTTTTTGAAACTGCACCATTTATCAACGTGAATCAGTGAATATTCACTAATTCAGTTAGATTGTATAATATATCACGTGTGATAGATGTATATTCAATCAGTCTCCGTAAAAATGGATTGAAATACAATTTTACGAAACCGCTACATAGTGGCGCACCGGTATCACGTTAGACTCGCGTTCGGAAGGACTCGGGTTCGATCCCTGGCTCCGGCTGTCTTCATTTAGATTTTCTATGGTTTCCCGAAATGGCTCCAGACGAGCGCTGTGATAGTTCCTTAACAAAGGCAATGGCCGACTTCTCTCTACCCAAATAGCAAACATCAACTGGCCCACTTTTACAAATCTGATCGTGATAAGCAGCCCACAGGCAGTAAACATTCGGAATGCACCCGTGGCCACATGTGGCATACATGATGCACAATGAAATCACCCACACATTAACCACAAGTGTGCCACAAGCATTCTTATTATACTTAAATGCTTGTGGGTTAGTTTGTTAAGTCTGCTTGTGGACCGTATACTGAAATATGTCAGTCTTTTTAAACTAAGTTGCCTACATTAAAATTATTTCAGTATAAATGCAAACATATTTACTGATTATGGCCTAATTAACAACCGTGCCAGCAAAAGTAGACGATCATACTAGCGAACGTTGACAGCTTCTGTCAACAGTTGGCCAACTGGAAAATGATTGTATTTGCTGCTAGGGTAGGTACATATTGTTGTCCTAATTTATATGTTACCATCTCTAATGAACTCGCAGTCGACGATATGTAAAGCCCACTTACCATACTATGTACACATATCAAGGTGACTTGGATTGCGTGTTTTTGTTCATGCCCTGTTCGATTTCTAAATGTCGGCCATTTGAATATATTATGACTAGCTGTCCCGTTGCGGCTTCGCCCGCGTGTATTAAAGAAAAGAGTAACTAACTTTTAATTACGTTTTAATTAATGGCGTGACTGTATTCTCTGAATGTCTTTATCAATTAAAAAAATGATATCTCTGCTGAGCAATCTTCTAATCTTCTACTCAAAATTGGCGATTGGTCATGTCATAACCTGAATCTGATGGATAGATTATGACACCTGCACGTCTAGGAAGAGTAGTAATGAAAATTGCTGATCTCTTAGAAAATGTTTATCCTGATATATCCTACATTAGTGAGAAAAGCCCATTGACTTGTGCGAATGTGCAATTCTGACACCAAAGAACAACAGGGCCAATAAAAAAAATTACATATTGCTGAAAATGAAAAACATCGATCAACACATCAAACTAAAAGTACGTAACGAAACATAAAACATCCCTAAATGATGTTCGAAAACAAAGAAATTTTAAGCTTACTTTTCACACCCGTATTTGTCGAAGTTCGAAAATCCTGAGCTCTGTTTTTAGATTACGTAACCTTAATTTTAAAGCACAAACCACCTCGATATCTCAAACGGTTTGGGAGATACAGACGATTATTTGGAAACACGTTTTTTTACCAGCTTTCAAGGACAAATATTGAAGAATCCTGAAATTACTTTTTGGATATTTACGTAACCTTAATTTTAAAGCACAAACCACCTCGATATCTCAAATGGTTTGGGAGATATAGACGATTATTTGGAAACACGTTTTTTCACCAGCTTTCAAGGACAAATATTGAAGAATCCTGAAATCACTTTTTGGATATTTACGTAAGCTTCATTTTAAAGCAAAAACCACCTCGATATCTCACATTGTTCAGGAGATACGGAAGATTATTTTAAAACACGTTTCATTTTTTTTACCGGCTTTCAATTATGAATTTTGAAAAATCCTAAACTAAATTTTCAGACTTTTACATGAGCACCATTCTGATGCAAAGATCACCTTAATATCTTAAGTGGTTTAAAAGAAAAAGGGAATTTATTTTCACGCCTTAAATATTAGAGTTTTGGAAAATCGAAAATTTATGAAATACGTATTTGCTTAGGCAATGTTTTGAAGTAAAAATATTAACAATACATCATCAGGTTAGATAGTTGTTGAGAATTCCACCAAAAAACCGTTTTGCCCCTTTTCGCCCCTTTAATTTTCAATGTCCAAAAAAATCCCTTCTTTGATGGTGCCTACGTCACACTGAAAATTTCAAGTTTCTAGGTCCAGCGGTTTGGGCTGTGCGTTGATGAGTGAATGAATGAATGAGTGGGGCACCTCATTTTATGTATAGAGACTAGCAGTCCCCCGCGACTTTGCTCGCGAGTATTATTCGTAACTCAAAATATTTACTTTAATTGAAAAAATCTCTTTGTACACCAGACTGGTAATTCAGTCATCAAGTGTTAGAATGACAAAGGTGTCAGTTGAGCTAACTCTGCAGCAGGATAAGTAGCTATAGCTGTCCACGCGAAAAGCAGTCTTAAGTTTGTCCCTGCCACTAACAGCGACTTCACCTGGGCCTTATTTATATCACTGCAAAGGTGACGTTGTGTTATAGACTCTTAAATGTAAGAGGTTAATCGAATGAAAAACGTCTGATTTATCCTGTGCATAACCGTTGGTGACGGTGCCCTCTATACATATTTTCAAAATATTCACTTGAAGTTTAATGTCATACGAAATTTTGGTTGAAAAATGTTTCGCGGAAACGTAGCTATTTGGAGCCCCAGTCTTGAGATTACTAATATGATATATGTGAGCTGACGTTGTCGAAGAAACTAAGTGGAAAGTGAACTGCATAATCAATTTTACCCTTTTTAAACGACTACATGCAAATTGCGCTAATTCTCTCTGCTTTGTTGTTTTTATGTGTCAGAATTGAACGTTCGCACGCAGTTTTTGACGGAATTCGAGCCCAGAACCTCCTGGAATGTAGACTACAAACATCTGCGTCACGTAACGTCGAAATAATTCATTAAAACCAATTTAACTTAAAACATGAAATATTCATGTCCTGGGCTCACGTCTCGATATGTTTCTGTAGCGTGATCTGCTGTATAATTTATTTCCCGCTGGTCGTACTTGCTTTTCGGATCGTCTGCCTTGAAAGTCCACAAACTTAGTTTTATTCTTAATAATCAAATTATTTCATAAAGTAAAAAAAACTTACATATAATTTTTTTAATGCTTATGTAAGCATCACTCTGACGCGAACAACGCCTCAATATCTCTAATAGTTAGATAGATATCACGGGTTGATGGAAAACAAATTTTGCACTTTATCGCCTTTTTGGGTGTTGAATTTCTAAATATTTTAATTTCACTTCTAAGTCATTTGTATAAATATCCGTGCAAATCATGACGGTAGCCCGTTCAGTCGAATCAAAATCGATCATATATTAAAAAACACATATGACTCCTGTATAGTACTTCATTTTATATATTAAGATTAAACGAGATATCTAAGGAAAGATTTTTTAGAATTTTATTTAACTCAGTTCTCATATAGTAGTAAGTTTTTGTGTTTATGTCTTTAGTTTATGGCGTGTTCTTACTATGTAAATAGTGACTATTTTAACATTTTTAGTTCACACGAGATGTCTTAATTAGCCTACTATTTTTATCAGACTCGGTACACATATAGTTTGAAGCAATGTGACACGACATTTACGTACTTTGTTCATGCTGTTTTGACAGTTACACAAAGGAGGAATTTAAAAAAATTAATTAATACTAAGATATCTAAATGTATCATTATACAGAATATATTTTATCTCCATACCCACGCAGTGCCAAATACAGCGACTTTAGTTTTACGTATTTTGTTTATACAGTATTTTTAAAAACTGTTGTCCTTCGAATTTTTTTTTAATCACGTGAAATATTTAGCAACCATTTACCAAAGTTTCTTCAGAATCTAAACACGTTTAATACCAAGTAAGGTATCGTGGATTTAAGTTGTTGGGTTATGAAAAGTTTAATAATATATTATATTCCCGAATTTTAGAAGATTTAACGACATTGAACACATGTTAGTTAGTCAATGAGTACAGTACGTATGTAAAGCCAATTTAATACTTATATAATTTATTGTCCAACATCTTTACTGTTGTAAGTGTACATTGTTATAGACTGTACAGGATAAAGTGAGCACTGATTAAATTTTTCTTTTGGTCATTTTGCAATCATGTTTACTATTTTTAACATAAAAACTTCTATGAAACTAAATACAAATGTATACGTCCCGGGACTCTCAAAACTTAAAACATTAGGTTCTGTTAAAATACAGTTCTTGAATAACATTACTATTGGAGAGTGCTCAGTTTAAAGTGAACATATTAATGAAGATAATAATAAATTATTTATTATTATATAATATTTCTAGATATGCACTACGCAAACTATTTTAACTTTAAGGATTAATTTGCAGCTATTTTGAGTAAAGGAGGCTTATCAGTTATGCGCGTAACTTATTGTTTTAACTAGGAATGTCTACAACAAAAAGGTTTGGTTTGAAACTTACTTTTTTTCATAGCATTGTAGAAATTATTTCATTGTTGGTTAAGGGTGCTCGTTACGGTATGCTAAACAGTGAGAAACATGTGTACTGTTATCGAACATTATTGAGAGAACGAATATATTGAAAGTATATCGTTTTCGGAAGTAGGTGTCGTAAAGTCGTATAATTGTCTAAGACATTTGATGAACATAAAAATCTTTTAACTTTTTTAAGAAAAAAATCTGGAAAATGAGCCTTTTTTTAAATGATTTAGTTCGTCGGCTACTGTTTACTTACGTTTTATACTCCGCTTTAGGGCTGAAAAACATATACATATCCATTAAAACAGTAATAACGTAAATTAAAAGCCCGTAGTGTTATTTTGTTTGTAGAAAAAAAATGTTTTAATTTAGTAATAAAATTTGTATTTTCTAAATAAATCAACCCTAAAACAAAATAAATATTATAGTAGAATTCGTAATTTAGGATGTGAAAGAAACAGCTAATTAGTTTATATTATAACGAATAGACAATATATTCAATAGTGAAAAAAAAAACGACACCGAAATACCAACAAGTCTATAGCTTCCAACTTTGCCGCACGCAGCACTGTTTCATTACTTTCGAATCTATCCACTCCAAATTCCCAAACCCTACATATGTAAAAGTTTCGCTTCGGAGACACGGCTAGACACGTAATGGAATTCTTCGTTTGTTGGCCAGACTGTTTGCACTACACCTCCGTGTAGCAGCAGTTTGAAAGAGGAATCGCCCGGTTATCGGCACGCACAACAATCTTCGCGCGTATCGTGTCACATATCTTGCCTGCTCTTGGACTCCAGTGGAAGAACTGTCTAACGACCATCCAAGAAAATATACAAATGTTAACCTAGTTTGCTGGATTGTCCTTACCTTACCCGAAAGCCTTAACAACTGCAGAGTTTTACTGAAGACACGATATGTATATTCTACAGCATATTATGTCGAATCGCTCCTTTATTGTCGGTTTTTTTACAGTAAAGTGAGCTTTTTTATGACGTGGTAATTTTATTTTATTTTAGGCTGTATATAAAATTATGAGCATTGTAAGAGTAAGAGCAGTATATATATATATATATATATATATATATATATATATATATATATATATATATATCGCAGTTTTTAAATTTAACTGTTGAGGCCACTTTATATTGTTGTGTTTGGCAAGATGGTCTCCAAATGTGCTCACTCCATCATTAAAGGTTGCAGGTAGAGAAAAGTAAAACAATGGACGGTTTTGTAGTTTTATTTATTTCTGAGTTCAGTTAATACGGGTGTAGTTTTCGTGATCGACAATTTTGTAGTTGAACTTCTTGTAGTTGAGGAAGTCACTCTCCATGGTCTCCTCAGTACGCAGGTACAGTTTCCTGCATGCAGGTGCTACCCCTGCAACACCAGCCAGGGAACTGAGATAGTCGAAGTATTCCCACTGTCTTCTGCCCATCTGGTGGGCCTGCCTGGACGGCATACGCTGGGACAGTCTCTTCTGGAAGTCTTCCTCTGCGTCTTTCTCCATTTCTTCTCTGCTCGGCAAACTGACTGTCTTATCCAGAACCTTCAGGAAGAACTGTACCTGCAACGAATCCATTGGTTCCCTTATTCACAAAGTTAAAAATTAACCTTTTCAGTAGCCTACGTCAGTCACAATGTCTTACTCAGAGGACATAAAATAGCTGGTTCGTTATTCGAAATATACTCATAAGGAAACCAACGTCCAGTAAATAACGTCTTGTAAATATAAAATATATTTGTAGGTGAGAAATCATTTTGGTTGGTAAACATCTACAGTCGATTACCAACGATTATAAAACACATTCCTAATTGGTTCCGAAACACAGCTGCTCTGTTTCTAAAGCTTAGATGTGATAGTAAAATATGTTCTTTGGAAAAAGTAAAATCGCACATTACTTTGTGACTGAAAGAGTTAAATACTGGAGAAAACAACTTATGGGGTTTGTATAAAGACATGAAGTTGGCGGACCTGGTTCGTGAGCCGTGCCTTCGCGTGGTACGGAAAGTATTTCTTCTTGTATAAACATTACAAATGTTTCCAATGCGTTTGTCTACGAAAAGAAGCCTGATCTTCAAGCTTTGTCTCTATGGTTTAAGAAATTCCGTCCGCTAGTTAAAAACATAATTCCCAAGCTCCTCAAAAGTGCTAAAAATGACTTCTTCGCGTTGCTATAACTGAGAAAATATTAACCGTAAACGTAAAACAAAACTATAGAAAACTGCGTTGGACGCTACCACATACATCCCACAAATAAAATAAAAGTACTATCACTTGAAGCGCAATTGAAAAACATTGTCTACGAAAACACAGCACGCTAGTTTAATACTTTAAGTTTGTTTATAGGATATGACTTTATAATCGTGTGTATCTCGCACTGTATATTAATAAAGCGTATTCAACTAATTTTCGAATTTTTGGATACGTCTGGTTCTGAAAGTTTTCTCCTGAATTAATATGATTATTTTTTCGGTAACTTCGGAGCCGCACACTAGTATTGTTCTATGGTACGTTGAACCAATTTTTGAAGTTATTTTCCGAACAGGATTGTAAAAAAAAAAAATAACTGTAAGGGTATTTTGTCCAAGGGGAGCAAGACGAATCTTGACGGCCTATCTCTATGTGTTACCAAATTGAACGGTGTCGTATTGTAGTTCATAAAATGCGATAGTCTTTACCAAACATTTTTTGTGGGAAAATATTCGTTACCTCCACCTTCGCTAAAGTACACAATTCCCTATCGTCGCCTGCAATATGTCAGCGTTCAATTTGGTCATGTAACAAAAGAACAGCGTAACTGCCTAGTTATTTTATAACGTATTTGGTTTTGAAAAACCACCTTTCTTTCTAGACAATTAATAGTTTGTCAAACCTCATGAAGTAAATTGTTTATTTTCAGTCTGTACCACGGTAGTAGAAGAACAGGTCTGGACACTCGCCTATCTACCAATATATTTTGCTTGACTCCCTTGTTGTTTGGCTGTAGTTCATCAAGTTACCGAGAATGTTGTAATTTTTGGCGCTGTAATCCGGGCGGACGGAGTCCATCTCCGCCCAATTTTTTTTACGTTGTTAACATTATAAAGCAAAAAAAGATTTTTGGAGCCATGATTTAAAATTGTGAGCTGAAGAAGTATTTCATAAATTGATAAAAAAAATACGTTTTGATAAATTTTTTATCTTAGTGGAAGGGGAGTGGGCGGAGTTTGAGCTCGACCGCCTGGATTACATTGCCAAAAATGTACAGCATTATCGGTAACTTGGTGAACTGCAGCCAAACAACATGGGGTTCAAGTTTCCTGGTGAGTGTCCAGACCTGTTCTTCTACGACCGTGGTAACTGCCTACTTCTTTTATAACGCCTTTGATTTTGCGTTAAAACCACCTTTATTTCTAGACAAATAATGGTTGGTCAAACCACGTTAAGTAAATCGTTTATTTTCAGTCTGTACCTAATTGATTATGATAGGACTTAAATCGCGGATTCTATGGAGGATTTTTTTGAAAAGGTGCGTTAACTTCTAAAATCCTAACAGGCGTCTCATGAATGCAGTTGCAGCTATCAATTTGTTTGCCAAGACATTTAACTTTAAGCAGTTAAACTTGTGCAGTTTAACCATTTTGTGTTATCAATGCATAACATGCATTTTAAAACTCTAGTCAATACAATTTTAACTACTTACATTTGTACGATGGAGAGTTTATTTTACCTACATTACTCAGAGAAATTTTTTTCATTTATTTCATATCACAGCTGTTTTCATTTACAACACAACACTGATATTTCAATGGCATTATCATGCGCATACTAGCAGTCAAATCTCCCGCCTTTCACTACGGCGATTTGCGTTTGAATTCCGTCAGGGTCTCCTCTGATTTTTATGTGGAAAACGTTGAGGATATTGCCCCTAGCCTGCGATATTTTTACCTCCCGTTTCCCACACTACTGAATTCCCCCACTGTACTTTACTTATACCACACCACAGTCACTAAATACGACGCTGTTGCGCTTACTAAACGTCTCCACTCGTGCACAATAATTTCTTAACTTCTTCTGACTCATATATTCTAATTATCTAGCCATGGATAATAGCATTATTTTGAATAAAGTAACACTGTCTAACTGTAGTGAGTTTCTATGTAAATATCATACGTTTTCTAATGTATAAAATGGCCGTTAAGACTGTCAGAATCAAGGAGCACATAAAGGACAGAGTTGGCACTCCCAGGTTAAGCCTCGCGTCTTATTTTCAGGGCCGTTTTGGCTTCACTAACGATTATATGTTGCCAACCACGCAGCTCGAAATCGTACGAGGAATCACCTGCTTAATTTACTATTTATTTTTTGAAGTGTTAGCATAGAATGCCTAGAAAACACTATTTTATAGTTTTTTTCTGCGTGTATAATTGTTTATTTCCTTTATTTATGACTACTTTCAGTAAATTGAATTTTCAAAAGATTTTGTTTTGTCCCTACAAATTACCGCCGTTAACAGCGTCATGTTGCCGTTTTAAATATTTTATAATGCGTGATTTAAACACTTCTTGAGATATGTTCGTGTGTGAAAAAGTATATTTACGAAATTTATTTGTACGCATCAAAAGTGGCATGCGTTTGTAAAAATAATTTTGTGGGAAATGTTTTGGTTAGGGTATTCGCAACAAGGCACTCAACATTTTACTACACATATTATTCGTATTGTAAATCCAATACTGCACACTTACAAAGCAATAAGTGACTATCTAAATATATAAAACACTGAAAACTCGCCTTCAAATAACATGTTTTAGTAATTATAAACTAGAAAACACAGCACTTCACACAACCAACACGTGGTAACGGACAAATGTAATAGAAGCGAAACGACCAGGCTCACAAACTGCATGGAGCAAAATGTTTTATCGTATTACATGTTTAAACGGAAACTGTTTGTTATCTTATAATCCTTATAATTGAATCTTAAATGTGTGCAACTAACGCAATCGTGTACAAGAATTGAGTAAATATTACCGAAAAAAGTGATTTCAATCCATTTTGTTGTATTTTTCGGAGCCATACCAATGTTGGTAACAAACAATCGTTGGTGCTCAATAAGGAGATCGTAGGCCCTATCTAGTGTCAGACCCCTGAGCCACGGCCGTAGAAGAACAGGTCTGGACACTCCCCTGGATATTTGACCCCCTTGTTGTTTGGCTGTAGTTCACCAAGTTACCGAGATTATTGTGTTTTATTGGCGCTGATGTTACGGCGCGGTCGGACTTAACTCCGCCCACTTCCTTTCCGCTAAGATAAACAATTTATCAAAACGTATTTTTTATCCATTTATGAAATACTTTCTTCGCTCACAAATGTAAGAAAAGGCTCCAGCAATCTTTATTTACTTTATAAATTTAACAATGCGAAAAAGTGGACGGAGCATGAGTCCGACCGCCCAGAAAACAGCGCCAAACAGTACGACATTCTCGGTAACTTGACGAACTACAGCCAAACAACAAGGGGGTCAAGCAAAATAGATTGTTAGATACAGGGGGCGGACACTCTATAGGGCATGTTTAAGGAGATCGTAGGCCCTACCTAGTGTCAGAACCCTGGTAAGAATATTTAAACACCAATAATAAGACACAGTGTGATTTAGTACTAAATAATAAAATATTATAAATTAAGGCATTACGAATAATATTTTATCAAAAGTGGTACTTCTAATTTTATTAATTGAATAATGATTTAAACGCAATGTCACTCGTAAATTTCTTTTCTTAGTAAAACAAATTTTTTTGATCGTACGTTATTTCCAGACATGATTTTTTTACATAATAATGCCCTCTACTTTTCTAAATGACATATTAGAAAAATATTTAATGAGTTGTACATTAAAGGTAAAGATTTATTTATATCAGAATATTGCATCTATTAAAGCAGAATTGTATTTTCAAATCTAGCGTCGGTAGTGGGTTCTGGGATCAGCGAAATTTATTATTAATTTATAGTTATAATGTTATCATACCTTTTTTCTTTATAAATAATATATTATATGTGTTTCCCATTTCTCCCACTCTCCTCGCCGCCCAATCACAAAATTATGTATAACTGTGACAAATGTTCATGAAGTAACTGTTTAATACGTGGAGGATACTTGTTGTATTAAGAATCTAGCACTCTTTGAAATAGTTTCCTCAAATATATTTCAATTGTAGGAATATAGAAAATATAGTAAATCGGTTGTGATATACATTTTAATGTTTTACTTGTTTTCTAAACATTTCGATACACGACATAACAATTTAAAGGTTGTTAAAAACTGCGTATGTTGTAGAAAACTCTGAAATATGTATTTTGAGGTAAGAAGCAAACTTCCGTATATCCAGTGTTATTTTGTATAAAACTTCAAACATTAAAGAAGCAACGTAGGCCTACATCTCGTAGCAACAAGTGTCATATCTGCGCAGTTGTTCATTACTAATTTCACTCTTTCAAATAACCAACTCGTTTCTCACACACGTATATATTCTTTGAGTGCCTCAATCAGCCAACATTATACAACTCATAATAATATGCAGTATATTGTCTCAAATTCCGTTTAAGGCCACGTCTGGAAGTTATACAGCGATTTCGAAAATAAAATTTTCGAAACAACATGATTTTTCATGTCGAAGAATCACTACAAATGTTCGTCATAAATATATCATAATTTGTGCCTAGTTTTTGGTAGAAATAAATCTGTATGTTTTTAATATCCCCCCCCCCAATTTATCATAAGTTTGGTTACATAAATAAGCTAATATCAAGCAAAAAAAATTTTGGCGAACGAACGAAGCATTATTTTGCAAAACCCTACATAGAACATTGTTCAACGTGTAACTGCTCGTAGGTTTGAATTTTTTCAAAGCAGTCCGTCAAAAATGTTTCGAATTTTTACACCAATGTGAGGACTACCGAGCAATGCCTTAAAGTATTTAGGTATTCATAAAATGAGGTCCTATAACATAAGGTTTGAGGCAGTCTATATATTGACACACATTTTTTACGAATAATATGTGGTTGTAAGAATTTCCTGTCAACTTTTCTTCAACTAAGGGAAAAAGTCTACTTGGTCACTAACATACTTACCTGCATATCAAACATCGTGAAAGGAAGTGACTTGGAAGGCAGTCCAATAAACACTAAGCTTGGCGTCTCTGTGTGTATGAAGTGCTTGTATAGCGGCGTTACTCTTCCATCCTTCACTGTCACGTTGCATGATGGGTCCAGGAAAGGAAAGTCGTACTCGTATCCTACAAAAAAATTACAGTCGTGATAGGTAAATCTTGAATTATTTTCTATGAATACTCTTGAACCATAAATATATTGGCGGAATATTAAATCTTACCATTTCTAAAACTAAAGTTGTATAGAAAAAAACATGACACTTCAGGTAAACTGTCACGACTTAAGATACGTGGTGAAAAATAAGAATCAGTTTAACAGGAACTCTAGACCGCATAGCAGACAATTCATTCAAATGTCGCATTTTTTTTATTTCTAGCCGTTCCATACAGTCACATAGATCTGCTGGTCTTATCCCGGATTAAAAGTATATTATATAAATCGATTTAATCTCCCTGAAATTATAGGACTGAATAACAGTTTCTAGTAGTATATTCTCTTAACTATTACGCAGGGTAATTCTCTTGAATTGGTCGTTTTTATTCTTCGCAAAACTAAAAAAAAAAA
>PNEQ01002446.1:105060-141453 GCA_003012365.1 Medauroidea extradentata
CGTGTGTCGTGGGGTTTTACACGCAAATCACAGACGTGTGGTGTTACAGTAACCTTATTGTGATTGGTACAGTCAAATGAGAAACGTCACAGTTCAAAGGCACGCTGCCAATATCTATGAAGCAGAACTGCAGACGTGCACATAAGGTACTGGAACAAAGTGGGGCAAAATTCTTTTCGCGAAAAGTTCATGTCTCTACAGATAACTATATATAGTTGTGCGCTAGTTGACGCTGCAGCCACTGACACGCTGGTATGTAGGTGCCTCCCAGTACTGACTGCTCACAATACAATAAGTAGCCAGTAGTGTGGATATTTAATGGTAAGAGACACTGGTAAATCGCGGGAAAAGTAGATTATTTGCTAGGCTCCAACACGCTATGTATAAGTCTGAAGGTTTTGCACTTATATTGGCTATCGTCTATATGAAGCACTGTGTCCCTCTTCAACACACACAATTAGAACGGTACAGTTTTAACACAGAACGTGTGTGATTTGCCAAAAAAAAAAAACTGTTCACACGTGTCACGATTGAGATACTACAGTTTATTGGAGACTATGTTAAACATTTTCGCGGTTTTCCAGTGTGTCTATTCGTGGTCAGTGGAACACGTCGTCGCGTTCACATGAGTGTACATTTCTTGGCAACTTGTGCCCCACCTGCCAGCAACACTTAAGCCAGCACTGGTCAAATTTAATAACGAAAATTATATTATTAACATATGAGGGTAAAAACTAAAATTGTGTTCTGACGTTGGAATAAGAAGGGATGAAGTTTGTATTTTTCTGTCACTTGTCAACATAAGCACAGCGCACTTAGTAAAAAAACGTAAGTGTACAGGTACCGAGTGAGGTGGCGTAACTGTAAAACGTTGTACTAGAATTAGGGAGGATTCGGGTTCGATCTGCGACTCCGGTCACCCTGATTTTTGTTTTCCAAAATGCTCGGATGGTTCCTTAAGGGCGCGATCTACCGCAATTTTCGTAACAATTTTTTTTATTATTATTTGTACCAGATATTTTTTTTCGTATTTTATACACAAAATGTGACTAAATTTGGCTCTTATGAAATTTTTTTATCTCTCATAGTTTTCGCGTAATGGCTTGTTTAAGTCATATTTTGCATGTTTCCGTTTTAACGACTACACTAAAACCAACTAATATAACAAACTCAAAAAATCACAGTGGATAAAGACATTACAGGTTACAATGACATGCTCATAAAATTAAATAATAAAAATTATTTGTATTTTTAAAAAATGCTGAAACTAAAAATAAACATTTTAAAAAATTCAACACATTTTTTAAAAATACAAATAATTTTTATTCTTTAATTTTACGAGCATGTAATTGTAGCCTGCAACGTCTTTATCCACTGTGATTTTTTTTAGTTTTGTATATCAGTTGGTTTTAGTGTAGTCGTTAAAACGGAAACATGCAAAATATGACTTTAACAAGCCATTACACGAAAACTGTGAGAGATAAAAATATTTCATAAGAGCCAAATTTAGTCACATTTTATGTCTAAAATACGAAAAAAAAATATCTGGTACAAATAATAATAAAAAAAATTGTTACGAAAATTGCGGTAGACCGCGCCCTTAACAAATGCCATGGCCGACATCTCTCCAAATCCCTGTAATTGTACCAAGTTGTGTGTCACCTTCTCGAACGACTCGCTGTCGACGAGACTTAAAGCCCACTTACCTTATCTAAAGAGTACATGACATATAATTCAGTGTTAAAAGCATCAGTTCAGAATTGTGAGTTTCTCGAAGCCAATTTGTAAAAATAAAAAAATAAAAAATCAGCAATCCCAGACAATAGTTTTTGCCAACTTCTAAACAAAAATTTTTCTCGAGTAACGTATAACTGAAGAACAATCTCTGACGCCGAAATCTCGTACATTTAATTGCGGCGCAAGAGATCACGCTTAACAAATGCATCATTCTGGGTAAATGTTTGCTCATGAAGTTGGTTAGTGTAATTGTCAAGGATTGCTGTTTTGTAGTTTTTATATACTGGCTTTCGGAGAGTGTGGATCTTAATTGTAGAACTCAGGGCTTATTTATCTAAGACGCCGTCTTAAGTGATCAAATTGTACCACATTTAAAATATAATGACAGAAATCACAATATAACATTAATACTCTAGACAAGGCAGACTTCAAAAGTGCTTTCTTCATCATGTACAGTCTGTACCTGTACAGAATATGACGGCATCTGCATTCCACACGGAGCCGTCCTCCATCGTAAACGAGTCATCAGACGCGGATTTGACATACGGGACACGTCTCACGTTCTCTGGCATGTCACAGTCGATGGGCGGAGGTTCCTTGTGGCTCAGTAGCACCTGCAACCAACAAGCACACTAGAACATTGTCGATGGGCGGAGGTTCCTTGTGGTTCAGTAGCACCTGCAACCAACAAGCATATTAGAACATTGTCGATGGGCGGAGGTCCCTTGTGGCTCAGTAGCACCTGCAACCAACAAGCACACAAGTACATTGTCGATGGTCGGAGGTCCCTTGTGGCTCAGTAGCACCTGCAACCAACAAGCACACAAGAACATTGTCGATGGGCGGAGGTTCCTTGTGGCTCAGTAGCACCTGCAACCAACAAGCACACAAGAACATTGTCGATGGGCGGAGGTTCCTTGTGGCTCAGTAGCACCTGCAACCAACAAGCACACAAGAACATTGTCGATGGGCGGAGGTTCCTTGTGGCTCAGTATCACCTGCAATAATGATTACGATGGTGATTATGATTATGATAATGGTGGTAGTGGTGGTGGTAGTAGTGAAGATGATGAGGACAATGATGACGATGATGAGGACGACGATGACGATGATGGTGGTGGTGGTGATGGCGATGAGGACGATGATAATGAGGATGAGGATGATCATAACAATAATGATTAGGAGGAGGAGGTGGAGAAGCAGGTTAGTAGGGGTGATGGTGGTGGTGGTGATGATGATGAGGATGACTATGTTGATGATGAAGATAGGAATGGTTAGTAATGTGGAGGACGACGACGATGACGGAATTGAGGACGATAATGCTAACTATCATCATTAGTATGGTGAAGGTTAGGTTTGTGATAAATGTGTTGTAATCTGATGTCATAATAAGTACTATTCCCCGGATGTAACACCGAGAAAAAAGTTTTGTTTTGGAGTTCACGTGCTTCCTATCTGTGTAAGTTGGTTCAATTTTTTACAACTAGTATATTGTAACCCATGAAAAATGTAGCACATACAAGCTGGGTCGTAGGATAAAATTAAATACTTGAAATAGTTTCCTTGGGTGTACGATACAGAACACGTAGATAAACTATGGTACCTGAAATGCATGGGTATGCACATCCGCTGTTATGTCCACCCCGGAAAAAGAAGCACCGACTACCAAGACTGTGAGGCCAGCGAACATCTCAGGTCTGCGGTAGTTGTGGCTGTGTATATTGATTCCTTTGAATGTTTCCAGCCCTGGGATTGGAGGAACCGATGGCTTCGAGTAATGCCTAAAGCAAAACAAATATAAATATAAATGTTTTGGTGTCAGTAACATAAAATGTTTTATATGTTTAAATGTAAAAAACCCCTTCCGAAAACTCAATGAAGTTTACTTCTCTAAGAATATTTATGTACAAGCCATTGTTATGTTAAATTGAAAACATCAACGTAACTGTGTTTGTAGATCCTACTACTGAGCACTTTGTTCAATGAACATAACTGATTGGCTTTTATCACATTACAACTTCTACCACATTTACATGGTCACTACTACAATCCATACCGTAATAACCCAAGCTAGCCACAAAATTCAAAAACTATAGTTTCCACAACGATGTCAATTTTTTATCTCAGTGATACAGCGTTATCAAACATAAAATTCTCCTACTCTACCACGTACAAGGAATTATTTACCCCGGTAGAAAGAAATACCTCTAATGTTATCGGATACAGCACAGAAAATTGTTGTAGTGTACTATAAAAGCCAGATTTTTACAACACCATTTATTTTCTCTATCTCTGCCTTCTGGTAACACTGATGGACACGTGACCACAGGAGCCCAACTATTGTTCCTGCTCTAATTACGCGCTCGATCTGAGTTAAGACTGGAGAGCTAGGCCACGACGGTTTCTCGTTGCTTCTTTGTCCCGTATGTCGTCCACAAACCCAGATTCGTGCAGACAAGCATTATCATACGTAAAACGGAGCAACTCACCAATGTTGCAAGCATAAAGGGTGAAATACTCCTCATTGGTTTTCCCTGGTACCCAGCTGACATTTAAGAGATACTGATTATTGTGACCAATGAGCAAACTATTTCCTTGCGAGACAAAGATTTGTGCCAACATATGCATTATAATAAGGAAACCTAATATATCGCTAGTTCAGTTACCTGGATATATGAATCCACTGTCCTATGTATGCCCAAGCCCTGACAATTTGTCAATTGTCTGCTACAAACAGGGTCAGCAGACAAATAATGAGTAGAAGGGACTTAAATATACGTAGGGATAGTGGACTCTTAACACGAAAGACGTTTAACTCACGAAGTTTCCCTTTCCCTACATATAATAAAAACTTATTAAAAGATGCTTGCGCAGCGAGTTAAGATGTCATACTCCAATTTACGTAACTTTCACAATTTGCGAAATACTTTTCAGTTTTATAGACGTTTTATGAAACTTCTGTTGTCATTTTTGGATTAAACATGTCTACAGCATTTTGCTGTGTATTGCGACCGACTGTATATAAAGCCACCAATTTTTAGTAAAAACTATTTTGTTCCAATTGTTTCAATACGTTATGTGCGTATATACAGCTGTCCTAAGAGATCAGTGATTGGGTGTTTTTAACTCTAAGGTTCTAGGGATTCTTCTTGCAAGTTACAGTCCTGTCGTGTTACAGTAACATTATTTTGATCGTCAAAGTCAAATGATCGACGCTTCTGCACCTACTATTTCTATCCAATTACAGTGAATCAGAGGTGCAGATCTGTATTTAAGACTGAAACAAATTGGTGCAAAATTTTCTTTCTCTTGTATGCTATTAAATTATTTTCCTAAATATATTTAAAGTTACTGAAGTGATACAACACAAGAGTGCTTACCTGCATTATAATTTATGCGGCTACCAAAGTGTCATAGAAAAGCTAGGGACATTGACAGTTACATTTCGGCGTAATGACTGAAAAGTTTGGATTATGATGGTACCACCTAACCACAACATCGTAAAGTTTAAAACCACTCCAGGTTCCTCTATGGCGGCTGCTAGGAATGTTAAGGATCGTTACATGATCGACAAATTTCCGTTTCAGTTCATTTTTATTATCGTAGGGTAAAAACTGATAAATTGAGAGTTTTTACGCTCTAAATTAGATTCATTGGAATCTTCACATTTTCAATAAGTTGCAAAAGTTTATCACTAGATAATCTGTTGTTTTGTCAACAGTAATTGGTAAAAAAAAGTAAGAAAACAGCAGATTGGGGTAACATATTCCATTATAAAATATATTTCACTAATTCATCAGTACAAATGCTACTAATCTATCTATAATTTGAAAACTCGAGTATAAATAACTAAAATGTCACATCAACAGAAGCACACGGTCTTAGGTGATATGTAATCTATGAAAAAATCTCATTTACGAACAAACAATTTTGCTACTATGAAAACGATGACAAATGTAACACACATAACTGGTTAACAGTAGAAATAATTATTTAAATGGGCTAGTGGTAAGTAATGGGCTCCTGTGAAAAAGTTCGTGGGTTTGAATGTCGTCGGAATTCATCAAATTTTTAAGTCCCGTGCATGCTTTTCTTGAACTTATGACATAATTAATAAAAGATCAATTACATTTAAATATAAAATTACGATTTTTTAACAACTAGGTACAAAAAATCGTTACTTTTTCAACTAGCGAAAATTTTAGATTCAATCAGTGAGTTTATTTGGTTGACGCAATCTGTAGTTTTCCACTTATTCGAGATGGAGCAGAGCAGTTTCAACAATTTGAATCAGAGAAAAATCACAGGTAAACTGTGAATATTCACAGTTTCCAGTTTAAAGAGCACGGTCGGTTTCAGTTGTTCAGTTTTATACACAGAATCTACGGAATTATTTTTATGTCCTAGAGAAATAGTGAGCGAGCATAAGTCAGCCTTATCGGTCTAAACCAAGCAAACATCCTAATGCTTGTTGAAACTCTTAACATTAAATATTTTAAAGGGTGTATTTCTACCAGGTAAATCCAGGCAAGTCAGTAATTCCGTGGAATTTTTATAAAAGTATGACTTCCATCGTAGCGTTCATGTAATCTATGAGGTGAGCTGAAGCTGTATATATTAAGGTTATCTCCCAATTTTCCTGGTTATTCACAGTTCCTTGTCAGTTTTTTTTATCTTTGACTGTTCTTAATTTTTTACCGTGTATAGACAAATAACCTTTGTCTTGGTATCGAAGAAACAGCACACTAAACTAGTAACTACGTACCTTCAATATCCCATGCGTGAATGTTCTACCGATACAGATTAAACAAGTTTTCCTCCGGAAACTTTTGTCTACGTAAACATATGTAACCATACAGACACTGAAAATACAGATTTAATGAAATTAAAAATATTAAGTAAATTATAAAAATGTCATTACTTGGTAAAGCCGTGAGAACCATTTCGTATTGTCGGAAGGTGAACGGAAAGGAAAATTTCGCTACCTCAGTTGCATACATGTTAGAATCCACTTAACTGTATATACTCAAGTCCCGACCATTTGTCTACTAGCTGATACTCACTGAAACATCAGTAGAGGCACGATTAGTTCATGTATTGATTCTACGTCAGGTTGAACGCCAATAAAGTATTGATTCTACGTCAGGTTGAACGCCAATAAAGTATTGTTTCTATTGCCAAGAGCATCGCCTGGAGGACGGGCTAGCGACGACGGCAGTGCAATCAGGTCAGTATAGTTGCACACGACGAGGGCCTCAGCAATTCTCCCCACCGGCACTGAAGTGTGGTAATATAATGCAAAGTATCGGGAGCATCATGGTCTGTCTCCTTCAAGCCTTCCAGCGGTCACCAGCTCGCCAGGATGGTTCTGGGTCGAGACCGACGACGTGCCGCCGTCCGTCGATAGCCGAGCACATTCATCATCAGCCTCCACATCATGCTAACGGTGAGGTCTAAGGTGTCCGAAGGGATACCCTTCATAGAGTAGAGTGTAAACATATCTTAACTAAATAAACAGCCGCTCCCCTCCTATCTAAATAATGTAGTATAGCCTAGAAGTATTCTGTAATCTAAACTGTGTAGAGTAAAGCCACCGTAATTAGATTAACATATTTCATTTAAACGTAACACTCACCCTTAACTTAACCACTTGAGTAGTTTCAGTATAAAGTGACCTCTGGCTACAGCCACCCAACAACCATAAATCATGTGTAAACTTAGTTAAATATTCGTTTTGTAACAGTATACTTCACTGACCCTTATGTGACTATAATACAGCTGTTCTAACACACCTTTGGCGACTGAAAGCCAGTAATAAATAAGTAACCAAGTCATCGGGACAACACGTGCTACCCACTTTCACGGTTCGAAGCCAATGGATATTCGACTTTTACCAGTGCGTGTATAGGTCTGTGAAGTCCTGGCTGTTGCCAGAAGAATACGCGAAATATTCGTGCATCGAAACATCAGACAGTGGGCTTAAGCATCAATTGAACAGTGGATCATTTAAATCACGAATTTTATCTTTCCTTAGGTAACGTTATTCTCTATTTTCTTCGATCAGGTAACTGACGACGCATAATTTTTTTTTGTTGAAGTTTGCATGACAAAGACATTCTTTCGCCCACAAGTATTTAAAAAAATTTGACTACAAGCCTTTCACAGCAAAGTAAGGACTACTAAAGACACCAGGTTTTTTTTCAGTTGCGTTTCATATTTCGTTCAGTTTTTGTTGCAGACAAATCACTGTAAGTTATGAACTCAATTTAAAGATTTCCATGTATTTAAGATCTTACATCTGAGGACCCAATAAATTTACTTTTTTGTTAATACTTTTGATAAGATCTTCGAAAGTGATCGCTTTACTATGACCAAGCAATATTCTCACCCGTTGCACACCATCACAGCTTCAAACTCTTGCACATTTAGTGAGTTGTTAAGATCCATGGTAGTCACCTTCCACGTCAGAGATCCTCCATCTTGGACTGGTCTGATGTTCTCTACACGAGTGTTGAACTGCAAACAAATGTCACTCAGGCAGAATGAGTAATCCTCAAAGAAAACACTGGTAAACAAGGTGTATGTAACACAGATCCGAATAGCATTTTTATTGTCTATTTACCTTCCTGATAACGTAATAGTTAATAAATTATAGCTATTACTACGTCCCATTTTTATGTTACCAACATATGGTACCATCATATTTTACCATAATATCACATTATTTCTCTATATGAAGCTCGACATTTGGCAATACTGCAGAAGAGGGAGGGGGGCAGTTTGATGTTCTTTGTTTTCTTCGGTCACTGTCAGTGAAGTACTGCATCTGTGAAGTGAGGTTATGTGTGTTTTCATTTAAAGTTTTGGGCGAAAATGGCATCAAAGCAGCGAAGACTTTGTATAAATTCACCAGATAAGTTTTGTTATATTTGTGAACGTTTTGTTTTAAAATCTCAAGGTAGGCATATGAATGAAGATGTAAAAAAAAAGCATATTTTTTTTGTATTTTGGATGCAAAATAGGAGACCAGGATAAACAATGGGCGCCACATAGTAGTTGTGTGAGCTGTCACGTAACACTTATTCAATGGATGAAGGGTAACCGAAGCAGTATGCCATTTGCTGTACCTATGGTTTGGCGTGAACCAAGTAACCACTTTTATGACTGCTACTTTTGCCTTACTAATACTGAAGGTTATTCAAAGAAGAAGAAGAACATTGACTATCCGACTTTACCTTCAGCCATTAAACCTGTTCCTCACGGTGAAGACCTACCCGTTCCAACTCCACCTTTGAACTGGGAAGATTTGGTAATTCCAGAACTAAATGACAATGAAGACTTACATTCGGAAACTGAAGAGTTGTTGGAAAATACCAATGATCCTACATATGTTCCTCCATCTAGTGAGCCTCACCTTATCAAGCAAAATTAACTAAATGATTTGGCCCGTGACTTAGGCTTATCAAAGCAGCAGTCTGAACTACTAGGTTCATGATTACAAGAGTGGAATCTTTTAGAAAAAGGCACAACCATAACGTCTTTTAGAAAGAGAAATGCTAACTTCTCTGTATTTTTCAAAATTGAGGGGCCTATGTGTGTATGTTTCGACATTGTGGGGTTAATGAATGAACTTGGACTAACTCATGTTTCTACAGAGTGGCGACTTTTTATTGAGTCCTCTAAGTCTAGCATCAAGGCTGTTTTACTCCACAATGGAAATAAAGAGCCGTCAATTCCAGTTGCTTACTCTGTTTCAATGAAGGAGACTTATGACAACTAGGGTGCAGTTCTAAGGGCAATCAAGTATGGAGATTTTAAGTGGCAAATTTGTGGTGACTTGAAAGTGATAGCTATATTAATGGGACTTCAGGGTGGCTTTACAAAGTATTGTTGTTTTTTGTGCTTATGGGACAGCAGGGACCAAAAACAGCACTTTGTTAAACAATCATGGCCGCCAAGAAAATCTTATACTCCAGGGGAACAAAACGTTTAAACGATTTTTTGGTTGACCCTAAAAACGTGCTACTTCCTCTTCTGTACATTTAGTTGGGTCTTATGAAGAACTTTGTAAAAGGCATGGACAGAGAGGGACACGGATTTAAGTACTTGTTTCCCAAAACTTAGTGAAGCGAAAATAAAAGGTGTTTTCACTGGACATGACATCAGGAAGGTCATACGTGATGCTGAATTTGAAAAAATGCTAAATAAAAAAGAATTGGCAGCTTGGAAAGCATTTGTGAAGTTGGTAAAAGGATTTCTTGGCAACAACAGAGCAGATAACTACAAGAGTTTAGTTCGTAACCTTTTGAAAACATACAGAGCTATGGTTTGCCGAATGTCCCTTAAAATTCACTTCCTTCACTTGCATATCAACTTTTTCCCGGAGAATCTTGGAGCTATAAGTGATGAACAAGGTGAGAGATTCCACCAGGATATAGCAACTATTGAAACGAGATACCAAGGCCGCTGGAATCCTGCAATGCTCGGAGATTACTGTTGGTTTTTGAAGAAAGAAAAAAATGAAAAAACATGAAAAAACTGTATATATGGATATATTTCAAAGATGCTCATAGGTAAAATAATGTGTTTTAAGTTGTTTGAAAGAGAAAAAAATTAATGTGTACAATTACATTACAAATTTTTGTTTTTTTAATAAGTCTGTTATTTTTCTCACTCTATTGCCAGTGTCTCTATAAAACAAAAAAACCAGACGTGGTAGATGTTTTTCAGTGTCATTTTCGGATTCAGCAGGTAAAAGTACATATGAATAAGTAAAAAGTATTCATGTTACATAAAAAAATATTTTTTTTTGTAGACCAGTGAAATTAAAGTCGAAGAAACTGTGACGTCAGAAATTCGTTTCCAAAGCGTGAAAGCACTTGTTAAGGTATGTTTTATTGGTAGAGCCGATGATTTTTTGTGAAAAGAATTATGCAACATTTTGTATCAATGCTTAACGCTCAAATCTGTACCTCTGTTTCGTGGCTATTGGCAGGGTGTATTTGTGAAGGGAAGTAGTTCATTCGACTGTGCCAATGAGAATATGGTTGCTGCGACACCACACGTCTCGGATTTGCTGGTAGATCCCAAAGACGTTGAGAGTTAAAAATAGCCAATCACTGACCATGAAGCAGGACTGTAAATGTGCACATGAGGCATTGAAACAAAATGTTGCATAATTCTTTTCACCTTAAATTACCAGCTCTATTTATTGGGCATAAAGATGCAAAGAGTTTGTCATTATTTGTATTTTTAAGCATGTTAAGGAAAATACTTTGTGGAGAAAAGATGTATGCACATATTTGGTTTCATTGCCTTATGTGCACGTCTGCAGTTCTGCTTGATGGTCAGTGATTGTATGTTTGAACTTTCATTTGTCATTTTGTTCTACCCGCAAACCACAACCATATCGTGTCACAGAACCTTATTCTGTCAAACGAGACACGTGTCTGAGCGCACGCTGGCAATAACTATCAAGCAGAATTGTAACTGTACACAGTACACAGGCGGTGAAACATTATGGTAGAAAAATCTTTTCGCGTCAATCTCGTGACTCCGTTTATTGATACAGACAGTGAACATTCGTGTGTTCACTGAATTGTAGTTAGAGACAAGGAAATGTCGCGATTTCATTCGAGAACTCGTTAGAGCTCAAACACTTGTATACACGTTAATTACTTTCGTGATTGGGTGACGGTTACTAAAATTCTTCCTTGAGGACTGTGAACCAACAGCAAACCTGCATGAAAACACTCACTGACTCCTGCGCTACCTTATCACATGTCGTCACTGATTTTATGAAGTCTCATATGTGTTAAAATCAAATTTTTTCGGGAGAGACAGAAAAAACATAGACACTAACAGTGTTATGGTATTTGTTAGTAACTACAGTAAAATGCCATAAAAGCATAATTTATATCCATCTGTGTAAACTGTAGCACAAGCACAGGCACAGATAAAATAACTTTAACATACTATTTATCACTTGGCACATATGAGGTTTCATAAAATCAACGACGATGTACAACTGGCCACTCACTGTAGCAGCAGACAATGTACAAGTAGTTGAGAACAGAGTGTACACAGGACTGTAGAGTCCAACCTGCTGGTCGTTGAACCCGCGAAATATCCGGATCTCTACTTGTAGGATGTCCGCCAAGAATATACGTGTACTCAAGCAGACAATATCTGCTCATCAGTTGCTCTGTGACACAGTGATACCACATTTTGGTTCTGCAATTGGTTGCTTCTTAATTATTAACTCGGCGTATCGAAGTGTAAAATAAGCAGGAAAAGGAAAAATTCGTCAACTCAATGACTTGCATGTTATAAATAGAGGCACGAGTACTTCGAGTATTAATCTGGTAGCAGTCTATACTTCTCAGTCCTATACACACACTGACCAAAGTCGAACATCCATTGGCTCCTAACCATACAAGTGGGTAACCCCTAGAATTATTATTTTTATTTACTACTGGCTTGCAACCTCTGAAGGTTTGTCAAAACAGCTGTCGTCTAATCACGGAAGTTACAGTGATATACAGGTTATTGACGTTCAACCTGACCTACTATCAATACGCGAAATACTCGTGTCTCCAATTATAAACCACTGTCTGTTCGTGCATTATCTTCTGGTCCAGTGAGTGGCACCTAGTGGACAAATGGGCGGGGCTTGGGTATGCATTAGACAGTTGGTTCTAAGGTGCAGGTAATTGGATTCGTGAATTTTTCTTATCGCTACAAATAAGTCAAGGGCCACTTTAAAAACGTTTGGTCTCTAGTCTACGCACTAAAAACGTGAAATTTTAGGTACCTACGTATGAGTGATTTGTGAGTCTGAGGCATGTAGTATATTTTCCTGAATATTGCACGAGGCAGAAGTTACGCTCCACAGGAAAAGGGAATCAACTAGGCCTACTAACTTGACGTTAAAGTGATAAGAAATATTTGACGGGATCAATACACGCCATTTTAGAATTTTGGTTTTTCCGTCATCAATTCCATCCAACGTTGGTTAACTAAATTGTCCGCCCAACGTGGCGCATATATTTCTTTCATAAGCATCATCAAATGTTAATTTATAGCATCTGTTAATTTTAACTAGTAACCTTCAGAAAGAAACCAGAGATTATAGAAACATGCAACATAAAGATGGATCATGGTATGTGTTCTATGGTGAGGGAAAATACCTTGAAGTGGAAGGGGGAGGATATTTATTCGACACATTGATACATGATGTAAACTTGTTGGTTGGCTACCATACAAACTTGTATAATTTGACAGTGGGTTGTCCAACCATAACCTAACTTGTCAATACACCAACAGAAACAGCTTATAGCACTCCACCAAACTGTCACATTATTAAACAATCAACGTTTCACGACAGTTTAAACTACAAATGCTCCATATGTATTTTTCTTTGATCTCTTGAAACAGGGGGTGGCCTGCCTATAGCAATGTATGGGAACTAAGCGAAGCCGCCGTTTTGGGTGTCCCATTATGGCAACCGCCGTTTCCATAGCCAATCGCAATTCGAAAAAGTTCGTAATGATGTACCTGGTCCAAGCAATTCTATCGTGTTAGTCAACTTTTTCCTTGTATCGCTAATTTTCACTAATCTGAGATGTATTTATTGTTTAGAGGCGCATCAACACACGTGTGCATAACCTCAAAAAGGCCTCAGTGCCAGGATGGAACACCCAAAAATCTGGCTTCAACTACGTCACAGCAAGCCATCTCCTGTTTATTCCAACCTCCATATCTGGAAGCTAAACAAGCAATATTATGTTTCATGTGGCTTATCACAGAAACAGTATAAGCAACAACAATCAAGGAATGCTGAGTTTTATACCGTATACGAAGTTATCGTGGCCAGATGTATAACACATCCAAACAAAACTTATACAAAATTCAAGTTGCGGTTGAAGTTCAGCCGTGTTATTTATTCCAGATCAGAATGTATCATAGCAAATCAGTTGATATTGCGACATCGGAATAATTGTTACTATAGCTCAATTTAATTTACTTTTAATTTGAAACGGGTACCACCTGAATTTTACTATCCCGGAACACGAGTCCTAAATTTATTTATGGTAATGTTAGTTTCAGATCGTAAGCTATGCTTCCTGCATGCACATGTAACTGTATTTAACCAATGCTTTAGTTTTGAAATACAGAAGTTAATTTTAAGATTTTTTAAGCATTGCCATACAGTTTATTGGTTTGATACTTGGATGATTTTTGCAATGGGGGTTTGTAAATGATAAACTGAAGTGTTTTATTCTATATACGCCACTGCTAACGAAGTTTCTGAGTTGCTTCGGTTTTTTTCCTCATCTTCTCGGGCTTAGACCTTTCATGTAACTACGGGTTTTCTACGACTAAAAAACATTCACTAGCAATGGTGCATGTCAAACAAAACACTTCAGTTTGTCAAACATATGTGGTATCAAATATTGTATTTTAGTGCAGGAACATACCTTAATATATTTGTACAGGTCGAATTCACGTGCGAAGTCCTCCAGGTATTTCAGTACGTCAGTGTGGTGGACAAATGAGTCGCCCTCTTCTTTGAACGGGAAGTCCACGAACGGCAAAACTTCTTTCGGAAAATTTGTTCTGCACAAATGCAATTGGTCTTATATAGGTATTATTTTGGTAAAAGATATTAATGCTATCCGTAGAAATAAAATTGTCCATGCTGTCACAGCTTTGTAACTAGCACTACAACCTAGAAAGACAACATCGAAGTTCTCGTAAACTGTCATGTCATAATGTTCCAAAACCTTTTCTCGATTGGGATTTTTGAAAAATAATTGCATTTAACATATATTTAAAATGCTGCAACGTGTACGTTTTCGGAGGTCAAAGATACTACAGTAATTCAGTGGGAGTAATTCTTCCCAGAATATCAACTTCTAAGTCTCATTTCTATATAGAAAATAATAAAGTTCTTTGCCTGCCATTGTTTGACACTATTCAGAGTCTTGTTTCTCAATATTAAGTGAAGTTTAGTTTATGTTTAAGTAAATTTAATTTTACATAGTATTTCCAGGGTGGCATGATTACCACTATAAGTTACTTGACAAAAAAATAAAAATTCATTTTCGAATTACTTTTTCATAACTTTTAACGACACGAAATTAACAGACTCCGTATTGAATAATCCTGTATGAATACTCAACATTGCCAATTTATGCATAGACGCGCTAATGGGAATCCCGCAGAAATAATAGAATTGCTGAACCACAGAGACTGATGTACAAAGGTAAATATCTGCACTCATTATCAAATGGGGACCGTGGTTAGCACAGTGGCTAGAGAACTCGCCTCCCACCAAGGCGATCTGGGCTCGATTCCCAGTGGGGTGGGTCCCTCACGTGTAAAAATCATGCCGAACGATGCCGATTATTGTTATTATTTCGTAGGTATGTTCTGAAGTGTGGTGAAAATAAATTCGTTAATGTGATTTTATCCCACAGAGTGGAGAATACATGTTCGCCTACATTAATTTTTTTCGAATGAAAATGTTTGCAATTAAATAAGTGTTTTAACAACTGAAATCAGAATTTTTATAATGCAAGTGAATTATAGACAAATTGGTCTTTGAAACAGTTTTCTTGTCTGACAGTTCTTCTTTTAGATAATTGATGACGCTAACACAAAAAAACATATCTAATTAAACGAGTATAAAAGATTAATCTGTAACTATCTATAAATTGGTCAAATTAAACGTATGGCCTAATATGATTGATGTGTGAAGTGATGAGAGCAAAAACTGTGTGTACATTTTATGTTTGTACTGGTTTTAATGTAAGTAATTGATGTTTTAGTTCAACGATTTTTTTTTAATTGGATAACAAGGCTTTTGTGCGTGCATTGCTATATATACTTGTGACATTCGTCGTTCAGTAAGTCCTATGTCAAATCGTTGTATTTGTTAATAACTCTGATCAATTAATGCTCTTATATAGCAAATACACACGGCATTCCTGCAATGACTCTACGATAAATTTAACTAATTGATTTACATGTACAATGTTCACTGAGGTAAGTGTGATTTGCGTAGACGGCAAACATGTGAAAAGACTAAAAAAAATGTATTAACAGTCTCACGAAAGACTATAAACATATAGTCAAGTCTTCCTAGCTTATGAAATAAAGATAATTCCAACAGAATCACTCTTAGATAGAGTATGTGTAAAGTGGTAACGAAACAAGTCAGTAAAAATTATGTGATATTAAGAATGATTACTGCAATGATTCAAGCAATGAAACTATAACGGGTTTTTATATTTACAGAGTTCTCAACATTCACTGAAACAGTTATGTGCGAAAAGTTTTCACTATTTATTTCCCTTACCACTTGCATTAACGTTCGTGGTACAAATAACTTCGTTAAACGTAAACGTTACAGGTGATGTCTATTTTGGTCTTGCGACATAACATTATTCTACAATGGTACAACAGTGTAGTGATTTTTATTGCCAAAATACAAAATATTAAACCAGAACCTTCGTACAGTTATCTAAGAAATAACTCTGTAAATGTTCACAATACAGGCGGACGCACTTGAACATTAGTGAGCTTAGCTAGTAGACAGTTATTCCACACATTGAACAAGTGGTCGTAATATCTACCCCATTATATTTCATCCCAAAATCCCTAAAAATATTCCGCGCTTTATTGTCACGTGGTCTATATAATAACCTAAATGACAGTCTCGTGATGTTTTGGAACCCGGTTTTTGTCTTTGCAATTGATTAATGGCAGCAGCAGTCCAGTTAAAAATTATTTTAAAAATTTGTTCTAGAGTTATGTAATATATGGTAACTTAATGTTATTTATACCACAGAAGCAAAGAAATTAACAATCATTTAAATTATTTTAGGCATCGGCAAGTTTAATTATAACTGTTTCTATGGCAATGAAAAGGAGGAAATATGGGACATACTGTCACATACATCTAGCAACAATGTGTATCTACATGTGAAACCCGAAGGAACTTGGCTGAAACTATTACACTGCAGAAACAATAAGAAATTAATAACTACTAAAATTAATTTGACATACGTTGAAACACGTTATGACATTATGGACCAGACACTATTGTGGTTGGTTTACAATTTGAAAACATAAGCACAGGACATACAGTACAACAGCAGAAACTGTGCATTGTCAGAAATCTTGTTCGAAATTAATTCACAGCGGAATTATTACTGTAATGTTTAGCCAACGAATTTTTTCGATAAATCTGAAGCTTTAGTTGTTATATGGAATACATTCGAATGTTACGTACTTGAACATACTTGAAGTAAGGGGAATCGTATTTGAAGGTGACAGGAAATAGAGGAACAACGTCCCAAAAAACTTCACAGTGTAAAACCTTTGCAATTTAGAAACATAGTTTTTAAGGCAATTTTTTTTATTATTGTTTTACTAAAATGGCGAACATTCTGTAAACCCTTTTCTCTGATTGGTTGGTGCACTATGCATCGACATAAAACATTAAACATTACTATTTCTTGTGATAGCATTTATATGCGCACGACCAATTTTGACCACTTGTTAAACAATAGGCTCAAATACACGGAACTCAGTTCCTGTGCTTATAATGTGGGTATGTTCTATGCTTACTATTATGTTATCAACAGGCGTATTTTAGCGGTTTCTGTGAACAGAGCATTTTAGCGCTTCTGTTTACAACGGTGTTTGCAAAAATGCTGCGAACATACTGACGACGTTTGCATGCTTCTGGCAACCGACGCAGGAGGGCGGTTACAGGGTTTGCTCACAGGATGTTTACTTTTACTTTTTTTATCTCTAATAGATCTTAAATCAAATAAAACTGTATTTAGACGTAATATGGACGAGACTTAAGTTATTTTGAAAGAAAAGGGCGTAATATTAATTTTTCACTTCATGCAGCTGCATAATTCAATATCTTTCTACAATGCATTATGTTTACATGTAAAAAAGTGACAGCCGTCCATTTTCCATCAAACACATTCGTGAAGGAGTATTTCCATTATGCAGTCCAATTCTATTCTTTAATAAGGCAATTAGCAAGAAGATAATTTCGTAACTCCATGGTAGTAGCCATTTCCATTCACTGAATTATTGCAGTTTAGCTCTCTCTTGTAAATGCAAACAGTTTCCGTAAACGCTTGCTAACCGCTTGTGAAAAATTCAAACGACAATTGTGAACCCACGATTACCGTACCAGTTGTCCACAAGCCTCCGAGAAATGACTGTTTTATTTAAAGGATAAATATAGATCAGTGGCATCTACCGGCGAAGTGAAGAACCAGGTGGTCAGACAGAAAGTACCTGAGGTTGTAATACATGCTGGAGTGTCCGCCCACAGAGTCGCTGTACAGCCAGGTACCTCCCAGGCGGTTTGCCTGCTCAAACACCTGGAAGCTTCTGCCGGCGGCCGCCAGATGTCGGGCCGAGCACAGACCAGCTGCGCCAGCGCCGACCACGCACACACTGTTGGTCGACGACATGACGTGTGAAACTTCTCGCCTCCCGACTGAGTGACTGACCTACGGCTCGGTCTGCTCGACTTCAAATACGGCACTTGTCGCTACTTATCAGTTAAAAAAAAAAGTTTACCGTATATTTTTATTTCTCGTATGTTGTACCATAATTCCTGCATAAAATATTCGTAATTATCGTATTGCACTATATTTATCGTAAAATATACATTACTGGTAGAGAAATAAATATTTTGCGAGTTCAGTGACTGAATGTCAAATTCCAATGCCGTGTATACGCTCAAGCACCGAACATTTTATGACCGTTAGAGTCGCTACTCACTGAGACAGCAGAGTAATAGGCGGGTTTGATTACTGCATAAGAAAGTGAATTCTAGCATGCAGATCATAGAACTCGCTATTACTCTTTAGTGTACGATAATTTTTTGTGAAAAATTGTAATTCCTCTCAAATATATAGTTTTGTGTGGTTCAAAATATGTTTAGTATAACGTTTGTATAACTTGTTTAATAACGGTGCTGACTTCACGAACATTAATTATAATTTCGGCTTACCGTAGGCACTGCGACTATATACGTGCATTTGACTTAGGAATTTGAATTGATTAATATTTACAACTAATAAAAAATATTCACATTGTCAAGAGAACGAACGTTGTATTTTGAATGTTCCGTAATGTGTCTCAGCTATTAAGCGCATACGGACACTTACTTAATCATATGACCCTGCCAAATACCATAAGTATTACACTGCAACCAACGAGCTATATAGCTAGTTGAATGCAACATACAAATATAGTGCTGATTATTTGCAGCGTCATTCGTTTATTTTACCATGGAGAAATAGAAGCTGTAGGCCTAATAGAATCAATGAACTAATGTTTTATATAGTTTTCGAAAATGTTAACTTTCCGCTTTATAAACACGTGTTTTTTTATACAAATGAAAAAGTAAATTTGATACAAATAGTTTTCAATTAAATTTTAACTAAAATGTTTTCATAACGTGTATTCTTTAACTCTCTCATTAAGTGTTGCTGTCATGGTGTGAGTTCTGTGACTACAAGAATTTAGTACTTTACTTGATGACGTTGATTATCGATACTTATTTAAATAGAAAAAAATTAAAAAAATGGTAGGCAGTATAAAGTATTTTCGGGAAAATATGAGCATAGATTACTTAGTTTTGTGTGAAATTGTTATCTGTAAAGCTGGTCAATAACCCCTAGGAAATTAAGATGGTAAATACCGATGACTTGATTCACTAAAAATACTCGAGCTACATAAAATTGCGAGGAATGCCGTAAGCATTTGGAGACTCGGCGGAATTTTATTTAGAACTATTTATTTAGTAAAA
This sequence comes from Medauroidea extradentata, assembly GCA_003012365.1. NCBI lineage: Eukaryota > Metazoa > Arthropoda > Insecta > Phasmatodea > Phasmatidae > Medauroidea > Medauroidea extradentata. The sequence continues at coordinate 124,652 of PNEQ01002446.1, forward strand.
TTTTTTTCTTCAGTCGCCATTGAACAGTGCTACAACGTATGAGTTTGTGTTTCAAATTAGTGCGCGCTGAAGATGTGCAACATTCAAAACTGTTTTCGTGTAACGCTATGTCTTCTGCTGTGTAAACCAAATCTTATCACTTCGCAGAGCTAACGGAATTGTTTAAACACAATTTTTCCTCGTGTGTTCACATTTTGTTGTGCTTTCTGTGCATACTTTCCCATTGGCGAATGGCGGTGTATTCCAGTGCATGCTGGGCCTAGCAACCACTATACACAAATCTAAGTAGTTTGTGGAACCAACACTCTCGAGCCAATATCAAATTACTATTATATACAATAATTACTATTATATATAATACTGGACACTGTGTGAAAAATAACCAAGTGTCATAGCGTGGAAGAGCTGAATATATTTATGGTATTACGCTCCTGTTAACATAAACTTTCTCTTGTTTACAATATTTGGCGAACATTTATTTGGTTTTAATAAATTTTTTGGTCGTGGAAAGGGAAACTGGTTGTTCTTCAATAAAATAATGGTTTTCTTCACCTTACTATTTTCGCAGCGCAAACCTGATTTAAGTGGGCGTTCATAAAAAACGATTATTGTTTTATAATTTCCATATTCATATTTGAACGAGACGTGATATGTTTTGTAGACATATATTTTGTCTATTTTTCTCATAAATAATTTTTTTTTATTTTTAATGTTATCTTTGTGGCATTTAAAGTCAAAATTTGCGTTCAAAGGTTTTTTGCTGCAAAGGAAAAGTAGTGTATTATCGAAATTATTTATTTTTTGAGTACGCTGAATAACGTCACAGACTACACAAAGACGTTTATAAGAACTGAACCTAATAATTTTTGTTTTAAACGATATACTGAATTAAAAATTTAAACATGGCTACTTTCTTGAATTTTTTTAACCAATATATTTTCAATGCTAAGTTTTTATTTTGCATGGTGTAGCCAGTGTTACTGTTCTTCAGTATGAATTTTTTCATTCCGGTAAGACCGTTGGTTTTCAATTCTAGCATAAGAAGGTTTATGCAAATTTTGACTTTACATACCATTATTCAAAATCTTTAAAGATAAAAAAATGCATTACAGTAAAAAACGCTCACAATTCATGTCTACAAAACAAACCATATCTCGTAAATATGACAATTACTAAACAATTTTAAGTTTTCGGTGGACTACCATTTAATAAAAAATGTAATGTGCTGTTACCTGTTCACTTTAGGTGGAAACATTATCAGTGTCCGTGCATTAGCTGTCCGGGATTGCTGATAGTTAGAGATGATGGTATATCGCAAAATTGTTTTGAGTCAACACACCCTTGAAAACACTGTAGTTTCTTGCAATATGCACGATTCGGTTATTTCCTTCTCACACAACGTAACTTCAGACCAATAACAGGCATCAAATATTACAATATCAGGATTATTATTGGCTTAGTCAAATAGGGTAAAAGCTTCAAGTACAAGCTAAAGCCGGTAACTTTCTGGTAAGCTGAACGTGTGTTGTAATCCAGCAAACAGTCAAGTTTTTACGCGATAAACCATCATCCCTACTTATAGTTAGCGCCATGAAATTTTCGTGAAGCGAATTTTGCCCCAGTTTGTTTCAGTGCACATCTACAGTTCTGATTCATAGCCAGTGATTGGACGTTTTAACTCTCGCGTGTCTTGTGTGGTTCTACCTGCAAATAACAATCGTGACGTGTCACACTAACCTTACTGTGACTGGCACAGTCAAATGAGGATGTCACCTCACACAGACACGCTGCAAATAACTATGAAGCAGAACTTCAGATGTGCACGTAAGGCACTGAAACAACCTGGGGCAAAATTATTTTCGCGAAATGTTAATGGCCCTGCTTACAGTGTATTTGCCAATACCTCCAGTAAATCGCCTTGATCGTCGCAACCAACCTTCATGAAAAAGTGACCGACCGGTGAGTTAAGGGCGCGGTATACAGCAATTTTCATCACCATTATTTTATTTTGTATTTGTACCAGATATTTTTTTCTTATTTTAGACATAAAATGTGACTAAATTTGGCTCTTATGAATTTTTTATCTCTCATAGTTTTCGCGTAATGGCTTTATAAAGTCATATTTGGCATGTTTCCGTTTTAACGACTACACTAAAAGCAACTGATATACCAGACTAAAAAAAATTACAGTGGATAAATACATTACAGGCTACAATGACTTGATCATAAAATTAAAGAATAAAAATTATTTGTATTAAAAAAATTGTTAAATTTTTAAAAATATTATTTTCAGTTTCAGTATTTTTTTTAATTAATATTTTACAAGCTATTCATGGTAAACTAAACGAATCACATTTTAAGGCATTGTTACGGAGTTTTGCAGTGATTTCGAAAATATTTTTTTTACTGCTACCTAATACTCATATCAAAATTTCGCTGCACAGTTTTAACACTTATAGGCCTATGTTATAATTTGTAGCTGAATTTTTTTGTAGAATTATACTGAACGGTTTTTTAGATTTCATTACCCAAAGTACCACGTTTTTTGTCGTGAAAATAAGCAAAAATGAAGGCAATTATTTTTTTGCTGGCGAATGGTACATTATTTTTAAAAAACGCGTCAACAGTATTGTGCATCGTGTAATTGCACATTGACTCAAATTTTTTCAAAACTTTTGGTTAAAAAATATTTGAGTTATTGGCACCAGTTTGAAAAAAAACTCGGGAACAAGCCCTTAAGACATTTTTCAACAAGGATAGTAAAAAAAATATTTTATTATGTCCTCAAAAACAATTTTTTTGAAAATGAATGTATCAGAAACACGTTGCTTAGTTGTTAAATATATTTTTTTATTTCAGTAGTAATCAGTAGGATCTAAAAGAGTTTACAGGAATATCTAAGCAGTTCGTCAACATGAATGTTTAACATAGATGCAGTAGATTAAGAAACTCTTTTTGATGAAACTACTAAATGTAATACCCACACTCTACTCTACAAAAAAAATTTTTTTTTTTCAAGTATAATTGTTGTTGTTTTTCTACGTTACCCTATCATTTATAATTATAAATTGTCTTTTGCGCAGTTTCGCTTATTTTTTGTCAATTTATTTGTTAGCCTTCGAATACTCACAACGTTTTGTGTTAAGGGTTATCACGCTATAGTGCGGAACAAGTACAAAAGCACAAAATTAATGGTTGACTACACTCAATAAAAATACACAAAATTCTTAACAACTTCATAAATCATCAGAAAATTAAATGAGTTAGACAAAGAGACCTGAACAAGAGGTGAAACAATTATAATCTATTATTATATTTAAACATATGCTTATTCTGTAAATACAACAGTAACGTTATAAGGGATAACAGTAATAAGTCGATAATAATCTTAGTAATCATATAATAGTAAAAGGATTGGTCAATGAGGTCATTTTAATGTGATTTGAAATATTCAAGGCTTAATGTGCTGTAGTGATGGTGGGAGATTATTTATTAGAACGAAGGCTGCAAAATAAGGGTTGGTGGAGGAATCTTAAAATCCAGCACCCAGATTCATCGAAAACCACTAACGACTGGTTGGTATAGTACGGGGAACTTAACAGCGTATATTTCACCAATTGCATGACAAGGTTTCCACCGTATTGCACGTGAGAGTTGCATCAGTGTTGTCCTTATCACTCCTATGTTTATATGCCTTCAACGGGCAAACTAGGTCCAAAGCACTGTGTAGGGAATAGCCTGTGTCAGCCGTGATCTGGGTATGTAATACTGTGTGTAAATTAATACTGTGTGATGAGCGCAAATACAAACAACTAAGATTTTAACTGGTACTGATGTAATCTTCACAGTCCACCAGTTTGTATTTGAAACTCTTGTATTTAATGAAGTCTTTCTTCAAAGACCCCAAGGCATAGTCGAAGATCTTCCTGCGGGCTGAGCACAGCGTCAAACCTCCAGCGACTGCGCTAAGATAGTCGAAGTATTCCCATTGTAGTTGACCCAACATGTGAGCATGTCTTGGAGGCATCTTGAGGGACAACCTTCTCTGGAAGTCTTCTTCGGCATCTTTTTCCATCTCCTCCCGTCTCGGCAGATCGACTGCTTTGTCCAGTACCTTCAGGAAGAATTGCGCCTAGAGACATTTCAATTGCAACGAATTATCAAAAGTAATTTCCCAATAAATACTGAACAAAGAAAATCAGATACTTGTAAGTCTGTAAAACTGATCTGACGCTATGTTTTTACGTCTTGCAGTTGTTTCATATAATTTGTGTATATAGCAATTATAACACACATGCTACTTTGCATGTTACGTTCTGAAACTAGGAACTTACTATAATTTATATTTATTGTACAGTTCGATGTGTTACATATTTTAGGGTCAATCCATATTCGCCATTGTGAAGAAATATTCTAAATAACTTTTATCCCAAATAATTATCATTTATTTCCTAAATTTATTAAAAACCGGTAACCTGTAAATTAGTAGCTCAAAATGTTTTAAAATTGTTTGATGTATTTCGTTAATGAAGAAATATAATTAATTATGAATTCTCTGCGTAGTCATTAAAAGTAAATAATTTTAAACAGAAATTCAGAGACGATTTCACAATGACTGAACCGCTGCACGTATCACTATCAAAACACTAAACTTAATTTTATAATTTGCATCCGTAAAAGATCATACATGTGAAACACGCCTAAGGTAACAAGACTTAGAAAAATTAACTGGTTACATGTTCATTTCAGAGTGATCAATTTTTCACATTTTAGCCTATAATTATTTTTAGTAAATACCGTATGTATCAAAATTCATGTTACAACGTTTGAGGGCAGAAAGCCCGTATTATTCGCAACCGTTTGTGTTATCGAACATGTTGCCGGAAACATGTAGTTAAGCCCCTGTAGCCCCAGAAAAAATCAGCGTAGGCAACCAGTTGGGCTTTGTGCGAGACAGACGATGCTGTGGTGACTTAACGTGTTTACGACGCCGGGCAGCTCTTGTAGAGAGGATTGTACGATGCCGAATGCTGACCCCCGCCCCTTTTTACTTCCTTTGGTGGCGCCCCCACCTCCTTTCTTCCGTTCGTGCCGTGCCATAGCACTGCGCAGCGTGACATCGCAGTGTGTTTTGATATCACTGGCAGGGTGTTAGATGTACCAGGATCCTGGTACACGTACCAGTTTTCAGGGTGCTGTACCATGTACCAGGATACTTTCTTCCTGGTACGCAAAAGTACCAGGTTTTCATAATTTGGCATGCAATTGTAATAAAACGCAACATTAAACCATATTTTCAGCAGAACCTTTCTACACAAAAAGGTTTTTTTTTGTAGGACACAACTTTTTCTTAATTCTGAGCATGAATCTGCACATATAGTTGCATTATCCAAGCTTTGCCAAGGGTTGGGCATTGGCGTTGGCAACACTTACTTGCGTTCTCTTTAGCTAACATCTGTGGTAGACTTGAACCTTTGATTTTTTGTTAACTATAAATATTCTTTGAATATTTTCAATACTTATTTTCTCTTAAAATACTTAAGACATGTTATAATACTTCATATTTTTCGTGCCTGTAAGCATTTGCGAATTTTTTTTTACCATGTACCAGGTTTTTGTTTGAAGTACCAGCTTTTTTGTGGTGTCAGTACCAGGATTTTGGAGTTACCATCTAACACTCCTGATCACTGGCAGTCCGTCGTTGACTGTTCTGTCGTACAAGCAAACTCGTTGTGTCATTTCTTTCGCAGTGGTTCTGAAAAGGGCTACGTTGTAGTGGAGCTCAATGGAGTACACGTTTAGTGAGTACACGGACATGCTGCTTGTTTACGGAGAAGCTAGACAAAATGGACGAGCTGCCCGTCGTCTGTACGAAGAACGATATCCGAGTCGTAGGATTCCAGCTCACACCATGTTTGCACGACTTACGCAGCGAATGCGTGATACTGGTACATGTGCCGTCACAAGACCAAATGCTGGTGCTCCGCGCAGGGTTCGTACTCCCAGTTTCGAAGAGGATGTACTTCAGAGATTTGAGGAGAGTCCGGATACAAGCACAAGGTCAGCAGGTTCCGATATGGACGCTGACAAAATGGCTGTACCCGTATCACCTTCAAAAAGTGCAACACATGGATCCGGCGGACTATCCTCTTCGCAAGACCTTTTCTCGTTGGTACATTGGAAGAGTATTGAAGAACCCCGAGTTTGCGGTTTTATTCAGCGATGAAGCCAAGTTCACTCAAGACGCTATTTTTTAACATTTTTTTATTTAACAGTCATGTTTGGAATGATGTCAATCCGCATGCATCGTTTGTTACAGCTCGCCAGGAACGTTTTTCAGTTAATGTGTGGGCCGGTATTGTTGACGGCGTACTCATCGGGCCTTTTCCATATTTGTCACAGTTACCGTTACCAATGTTTAGTTAAAAATGTACTTTAATAACGTTGAGTAATCAGTTCGTAAGAAATCAGTGTCCGTTATGTTTAATTACATTTTATACTGATATACAATTGTCCCTCAAAATAACTGAGTAATTGAATGATAACTACTTATAGAAATCATACCACACAGAAAAGTATATGAATTGTACTGCTTACATCTGCACAGAGGAGTTGGAGACACAGTGTTTAATTATTCAATACACACTCGGGAATAATAGCCAAAAAAATTTTCACAAAAGCTTTGGAGGCAATTATATAGTCACCAAACGTGACTAACCTAAGATATTAATATTGCAGAGGAAAGTAAAATTTTGTCATTTTCTTCCCAACATAGACTATTTTCGGCCCCAAATAGATTTATAATTTTACCTGCTTCCAACTTAATGATTTAGGACGGCAGTGTAGAAGTCATACAATTCGCCTTCTCACTGCGCCGATCCGATTTCTTTTCCCGACGGAGTCGCTCCAATTTTCGCAAGTGTGAAACGTGGCGAAAGTTTCCGTAGAGCCGGCGGTGGATATTCTCAGAGTTCTCCCGTATGGTTTCGCTTTTGCACTCCGTCACTGCTCAAGCCCATCTCGTTTAATCTTAAACATTCTACAGGCTGTGTATCTATGGCAAAGCAACCAGCCCTACTATGGCTCCATAAATTTTATTTGCCACTAATTGAGCTGGTATCAGGAGTCAACTTTATGAAGTGCTTGTATTGAAAACTTTGTTCTCTGACAATGGTCGGTTTTGCACCCGAATTTAATTCCATGAGACCCAGCGCATATTTGAACACAAACTTCTAACAAACCGAACACAGTTCGTCCGTAAAAACGTATTAACTAGGAGGATTAACTAGAAAGCAATTTTTTTTCACCATCAAAATTGAAACGTGCAATAAAAACTAACGTATGTTATATGTTTTAATATAAATTATATGCAATGTTAAAATATACCTTAGCATATGAGCGTAATGAGTTATTTTATTAATTTAAATTTTTTCTTACGTGCAGACGTTGCACGTTGCACGATTTACTCTGCGAGAGTTCATTTTCCGTATTTGAGTTTCATGTTCTTGTCTATGCTACTTCTAGCCGCTTTAAAGGTTTAAATCTCATGTAAACATCAATTATACTATGCTGATAACTCACCTGTAGGTCAAACAAGGGGAACGGAATAGTTCTGGAAGGCAGTCCAATAAATACTAAACTCGGCGTCTCTGTGTGTATGCAGTGCTTGTATAGCGGTGTTACTCTTCCATCCTTCACTGTTACATTGCATGACGGGTCCAGGAAAGGGAAGTCGTACTCGTAACCTACAGAAACCAAATTTTAACTAACCCTTACTGGCTAAATTTCTCACGGCCCTGATAAAATAGTAACTGAAAAACATGCTAGTAAAATTGTGTACACATTATCTTACGAGTTAGTTTTAGATAAAACTTTACGTGAAGGTGCATAACAAATGTCTCGGCGCATAGCCCTGTTGTTTCCCAACTGGGAAGTACTTAGTTGAACAATATGGGTTACACTGAGTTAAGTCACTGAAATGACAACACGGCCGTCGCTACGGTAGTGGTACTTATTATTCCAGACTTTTTATATACACTTTAACTTGGTACAACATAATCATACTTTACATATATAGCTCAATGGCTTTCAGTCTACAATACAATTCTGGCTCTCTGACCAGCCGCACGTCCATTCTGCCTGACCGCCCCCGAAAGTCTGTCCTGGGCTTACACATCTCAAGTTTTTTACTCGGTCCTTACCAGTCACATGACTCTGGCCTCGCACATGGAGGGGATTTTGGGTTCACTCAGCCCAATTATCCTAATAAGGCTCGCTCCGAGCACAATAATACACCATTTCTTAGAAATAGTCACATGAGGAGTTATGTTGGTCACGAGGCTCGCACTGACGCATATACACTTTCGAATCATACTTCTACAAACAGTACACTACCATAATCAAATACTACATAGTACAGAATACTTATAAACTTTTGATTACACTCTTGAATATAATAATAATATTGTTATACTTACATTTATAAACTTACATAACATATTAAAGAGCTCTTTAAAATCCTAACGTTTACCTGTGGCCCAATTGTCAGCCATACTTAAATTACATATATATATATATATATATATATATATATATATATATATAATACCCCATTTGTAGGGTGTTACCACAGCCCTCATAGTCTATTTACTGTCAAGTAAGCAGTTTTGAAGACTTTCTTTTCAATAGTTGTAATCAAGTTTCAAACGCAAATTCAGACTACGATGAAATCTACATACAGGACGGTCACATAACTGGAAAATTAGTAAAACCTGGATTATCAGGGAAATTATGGCTGCCTGGAAATATCGGTGAAATTCCATTAAATGTTTAGTCCGTCTAGAATATTTCAGGGGATTTTCTCTCCTGGCTCATTCATAGATTCCATAAAAGTCACAAGATGGACTATCTCTAAATCCGATTTTAGTTTTTCGTTACTATCTTACGTCATTCCAAGCAAATTGGGGGATTGTTCCTTGAGAAAGGTCCATTAGCCCTGGGAAATCCTGGAATATTATTTCGTGTGCGTGCTTTTAATTTAAACACTAATTATTGACTTGAAAATATTTTACAGGTAATCTACAAAGTGTTAATCTATGTTTATATGTTAAAAATATTTTACTTTTATGCCAATAAAGAACTTTTAGAATTTTGAATCCAAAAACACTCAAATAGTTATTTTACTTTCACATCTGTTTGACGGCGGTAAGTATTAAAATATTGTAACATGCGTCACAATGCAAGACCAAATTTGCAGTGCAAAGGGTGAAATAAGCATATCAGATTCATTTTAGAAGTAAACGTTTGGAACAACATAACTTAAACCATCTACAACACTTCAAAAAAGTCGCTGTTTAGAACTGTCGAACTTTACTGAAGTTATGCAATATAGAGTACCTCAAATCTGTGCACATTTCCTGGCAGAGTATTGAAAATTAATTAAGATACCTGTACAGAATATGACAGCATCTGCCTTCCACACGGAGCCGTCTTCCAGAGTGAAGAAATCCTCAGAAGCTGACAGTATCTTTGGAACTCGCTTCACATTCTCCGGCATAACACAGGAAATTGGTGGTGGATCCCCGTGACTCAGGAGCACCTGCAACAAAGTCATATTATTGTCTTATAATCGCCTTAGTAAAAATGTTTTTACTTATTTGCTTTGTTGGCTTGTTTTTCGATACACATTGTTACAGTATAGTTGGGAAACAATCAAATTTTATAGATCTTGGTCAGCGCTTAAAGAGTCTTACACAGCAGGCGCTAAATTCTGCGTCTGAGGTACAGAAACTGGCATGCGATAAGAGCTAGACTGACTCGTGCTTCGACAACTGTGTCGCCTTTATGTGCGGGCGCGAATACGTCGTGCAATGTTTCATCGTTGGCTTTTTCCTATGGGACTTTAAGCGGTGACCATATTATTTATTTATGGAAAGTGTAAAGTAAAGTCCAGAGTACGCTTCTCTATTTTCATTTTACGATTCTAGTTGGTATTTTTTACATGCCAGCAGTCTGAAAAAAAAGCCTCTTTTGGTCATATTTAGGTGCCACGAAACCATGCGTCTAAGCATTATATCTAAAAAAATATATATATAATAATAATAATAATAGCGAAGCATAGTTTGAAATTTAATTTCTTTTCGTAGCAGATGAATATACCAAATGCATGTTTAGTAGTATCTCTTAGAAAAACTTTCTCCTTACACGCTGCACCAATGCTAGTGTGCAAGGCCATGATCTTTCATTTATTTCAAACAATTGCAAAAAATTTTATATTTTTAACCAAATGCTTTTAAATATTTGAGGCAGTGTAGAGTAATACGATACAAAATTTGGCCAGAGCTTTTTTTTTAAATAATGTACTATTTGCTAGAAAAAAATATTTTGTTTCATTTTTGTTTATTTTGACATCAAAATATGCGATATTTCAGGCAAAAAAAAATCTAAATATCAGTTTGGTGTATTGTAACTTAAAAATTCTGATACAAACTATGATATATAAATGTTATAAACTGTAAGAATTAGTTTTTGATATATGTATTAATTTGCGTTAAAAATTATATATTTTCGAAACTACCGCAAAAATTAGAGCGAGTGTGGCAAACTGAATCTTATCCATGCATCAAACGAGGAAAATTACATTCGGTAGGCTTCATATGCCTCTTAATGTGATGGTTTACAGATGTATTTACCTGACTAGCGTGGTTGTGCACATCCACGGCTATGTCCACCCCTGAGAAGGAAGCACCTACTATTATAACTGTCCGGCCAGCAAACATCTCTGGTCTGCGGTAGTCATGACTGTGAATATTGATTCCTTTAAATGTTTCCAGCCCTGGAATGCGTGGCGACGATGGCTTTGAGTGGTGCCTAATACAAACAAAAGAAATTATTTTGCATCTTATAAATATTTATCGTTTACTTAGTCTAGCACCAAAAAATGCCTCACAAATGTGCACATATCTTGACAAAAATTACATTTATTTTTAGAGTTATTAAAGAATAAGTGTAGCATTTAACTTATCAGTGTACAGTTTTTGCCCTCCGAAAGCATGCATCCCCTATAAAAAAAATTCCCACTACTCCCACTAGACTATTCAGTCCCAATCATACACCTTTCTATCCTATCCCCAAGTTAGACCTTCCCTATTGTAGATTAAGAATTTCAAAATGATGGCAAAGTCCAACAGCGTAGATTTTAAAAGTTGTCCTCAAAACTGAGTACAAAAAAGCGCATTTTAGTCACACTCATCCCAGAATACACTCTAAAAAAAAAATTAAAAATGGATATAACTGGCACTTGATCAACTTTTTTAATGCGGTGTGTTAACAAGTTTGAGTTGTCACATACAAGAAGTCCATAGAATCCGGCCACACCCTATAGTAACCAAGATAAGCCCCTAAAATTAAATCAATAAAATGAGCAATATGAACGATTACTTGTCCAAAATATCAGTCCATGTACTGTCGTTTTATAGCAAAGGACAATAAATCACAGAGTTACAACAGCAATGCTCCGAAAATGTCGCACAGTACCTGGCGGCTCATTATCCGTTGCCATTAAAATGACTTCACATACTGATTCTTTAGACAAGTAATTGCTCATATCTAAGAAAAAAAATTCCACTTAAGAACTGTTTTCCATGTCATTAATTAACTGTAGATGTTTGTGTTGGTTGTTAGTGGAGATAACGGAACTTAGTGGCTTCCTTGTAGATTCGTTTTATAATAAATTAGTATTTACATGATGCTCTATACAGAACGTGCAAGCAAACAGTGTCGTATCGTGGTTGTGTTCCAAGGCATGCAATATAACCTCCGACTGTACACTTTGAGCACATGGACTCAATGTGCTTACCTGTCATGTACAATAAACATGTGTTGTGTTTACCGAGGTATATTATTGTAGTATATGTTCCTTGTATCTTGTACGCTACTGTAAGAAGAGTGTACCTGCTCCTACAAGTATAATGGTCTCACAGACAACTCAGTGTTGAGTATAATCACTGCTTAGCACCGCATGTTTTGGAACACAACCACGATACGACACTGTAAGCTGAAATGTTGGTTCTACAACCACCGGCTATAGTCTGCATAGTATTAGTTTGCCTGTTTATGAAATTTTCTTATGACAAAAGTGTATTTCTGACTGTGGCACTTATTTTCTGAGAAAAGTGACAGTAAACACCATTGCTAGAGACAAAAATTTTTCGCTAACATATTTGTGCACCACTTTGTTTCAGTGTCTTATGTGCACACCTGCAGTTCTGTTTCGTGGTCAATGTCTGGATGTTTTAACTCCCAGTGTCTGGAGGCTATGCCCGCAGATAATAGACGCGTAGGTTGCAGTTACCATTGTTCTGATTGGCACAGTCAAATGAAACGCAACTATGCACAAATACACATATATGATACACATTAAAAAGAGCTGCAGATGTGCACGTATAGCAAGGGAACATAGTGCGGCAAAACTCTTTTCGTGAAAACGTCCGGTTTCTAACTATTGCAGAAACCCTGTTTTACAAGACGTCGGGATGGATTGAAGGTCCTCGCAATGTTGCCTTGACATCTTTCTCATAAGAGAAATGTCCAATTCAGGCAAACTTAAACCTATAAACGAGGATGTGTTCCAAGGGAAACAAGGCTCAGCAGTGACTATACACAACTCTGAGCTATCAGTGGACCCATTAGACCGGTATGTGCATGTGTACATCAGTGGCGGCTCGTGGGTTGTTGTCAGGTGGGGCTGCAGAAAGTCGGAACTTTACACTCTTGATAAATGCGCCGTAGACCAATGTCCATGAAATATTTGCCGGCTACTAGATGTTTTGTGACCACTCAGTAGTATGGGGCACCTGCACATCAGCATGCCAGTGACTGTAGAGTTAACCAGCGCACAATCCTGTATAGCTCTTGGCCACTGCAGCCCTACCTGGCAACAACCCACGAGCCGCCACTGTCCAGTTGCGCTCATGTGTCGGGGAACGAATACTCAAGCAACACAACTTCCGGACGGAACCCTGATTTTAGCGAAAATATTTCTGCACCAACATATGTCAGTGCCTTACGTGCACCTCCGCAGTTTTGCTTCATTGTTATTGTCAGCGTGTATTAGTAGAAAGACGTTTCTCATTTGACTATGCCAATCAGAAGGTTACTGCGACACCACTCGTCTTGTGATTTGCAGTAAAACGTTAAGACACCTAACAGTTAAAAACAACCAATCACTGACCATGAAGCAGGGCTGTATATATGCACATAAGGCACTGAAACAAACTAAGAGCAGAAATATTTCTACAAAAAATAGGGGTACCTGGACTTCTCCAACGTGATTGGACGTTGCAGTTACCTTACTGACTGGATATATTTGCTTGGACATACTCCATTGCGAAATAAATGACCGTCAAAAGAAAACTAAAAATAAGACAAGAAAACATCAATCAGCAGAATATGCTTTAACCAACAGGGTACATACAAAACATGAGATTCCACAACTGGAATCGGATCAGAAAAAAAAACAAACATAAAATAAATGAAATAACAAAAATTAAAAATTAAAAAAGGAACCTAAGTTGACATGGGACACAACGATGAGACGAAACAAAACATGAACATCTCATCGCGGTGTCTTTTGCTGTATTTCTGTTAGTGTCTGATATCTACTGTGTTTTTTATTCGTTTCATCGTTGTTTCGCATGTCAACTTAGGTTTCTTTTTTTTTTTTTTTTCATTAATTTTCTGTTCGTTCCTTGTTTTGTCTGACCCAATTCCAGATTTGGAATTTCATGTTGTGTATGTATCCTGTTGACTAAAGCATACTCTGCTTATTGATGTTTTCTTGTCTTATTTTTAGTTTCCTTTTGACAATCATTTATTTCGCAATGGAGTATTTCCAAGCAAATAAATCCAGTCATGAACTCCCATTGCACAGTTCTTTCAAAATAACCTCACTGTGACTGGCTCAGTGAAATGAGAGTAGTATCTTCATAAAGGCACCCTGCCCAGTAACCATGAAGCAGAACTGCAGGTGTGCACATAAGACATTGAAATTAATTGATGCAACAAACTTTTCGCCATAAAATCGTGGCTCTGCATATAACTAGAGACCTGAACATATAGCTTTTTCTTTTAGGCGCAAGCTAGAATTCAAGCAATTATAAGTATGTAGCAAGTTTACAATTGGCCGTTGAATTACTTTCCTGGAAGTAGCCGAGCCAATAATGAAACTATAACTGAACACAGGCCCATTTCACTGTGTCAGCGAGCAGCTAATAAGCAGCTGCTATCTGAATGATTTCACAAACACAAATATTCGCTAACCTACAGCTCAGTAAACCCACGAATTTTTCCGGTCTCTACATATAACATGATGTAAGAAACTACTGTGTTTTCAAGGATATGATGTCACAAAACATTTTCGTGCTATACCATTATCTCAACCTATCCTTATTACAGGATATATTTGTGAATGAAGGAAGATAGTAATGGACTCACCCATTGCACACCATAACAGCGTCGAACTCTTCCACGTGCATACAGTTGTTTATGTCCTTGCTCTTCACTCTCCATGTCAGAATACCTCCTTCATGCCTCATTGGCCTGATGTTCTCCACTCTAGTGCTGAACTACAAACACAGTTGGAGCAATAAATACTGGAAACAATTACCAGAGCTTGAACAATTCTGCGAAATTGCCTGCTAGTACGAGACGGTGATTCATGGTGAAGAAACGCTGCTGTTCCTTGCAGCATGACATTGGTTCCTACAGACCAGATGATTTAGCGCGGGAAAACTCGACTGTTTCCTGGGTTTCAACATACGTTCAGCTTACCAGAAAATTATTGGCTTTCGCTTTTACGTGGAACTATTACCCTATTTGACTGAGCCAATAATAATCCCTCTATTGTAATGTTCGATGCTTGTTATTGGTCTGCAGACAGCTACGTTGTATCAAAGCTATATCACCCAATCATATATGTTGTAAGAAAGTATAGAGTTTTCAAGGATATGTTGGCACAAAACATTTTCGCGATACCATAATCTCTAGTCATCGGTGACAAATAGTAGAGTAGCAGAATTCTCATAGGCTCCTCCATATATGGTAACAGCTGAACGGACAGATGGCAGCCAATACCAGAAAAAATCTTCCGACATGCTGAGAAAACGTTGAAATCTAACTCACAGTTCAGTTTTCCCGCGATTAATTACCATTTCTAATGATGGTGTTTTTACCACAAGTCGAACAATAACAGCTTATTGAATTTAAATAATTTTAGAATTACACTGTCAGCATATCCAATACGAAATAACTGTTTTTATTTATAAATTACAAGAGAGTGGTTTATCGCGGGAAAACTTGACTGTTTGCTGGGTTTCAACGTACGTCGAGCATACCAGAATATTACTGGCTTTCGCTTTTACGGGAAGCTGTAATCCTATTTGACTAAGCCAATAAGAATCCCGCTATTGTAATGTTAGATGCCTATTATTGGTCTGCAGACAGCAACGTCTTACGTGTAATACCCAATCATACATGCCTCAAGAAACTATAGTGTTTTCAAGCAGAGGCGGATCCAGAATGGAATTGAGTGGGGGGGGGGGGGGGGATATATTTTTTCTAGCATCGGTTGGCCAATTTAAAGTAAAAATTTTTAATTTAAAATGCAAAATGGTGCACTTTGAGAAGATTTTGAATTATAATGTTTAACACACAACAGACACAAATTCGAACATTTTCAAAGAGTTTACAGTCACTTTCTTAGAGTGTATTGCAAAGTCCATAACACCTACTGCATTTTCAATAGTTTGAATAAAAATATAGCATTTCTAAAACAAGGTTGGGTTCTTGGGGTGGGGAGGGGGTTCCCCAATTCCCCCCCCCCCCTTATCCAGCACTGTTTTCAAAGATACGTTGGGACAAAACATTTTCGCGGTACATCATCATCTTTATGCATGACATACCAATAATTAAAAAACAGTACGTTAACCGAAAAATATTAATACCAATTTAAAAATTAATTAACAAAACAGTTAATAGTAACAGACTCTGTCTATAAGGTACTTTTCGCCCTATTGTCTCGTTGCTAGCACTGGTATTCTTTCTAGGTATTAATCTGTACAATATTTGGCAGCTTCTAGGCAATCTCTTTACATAACACTACAGTTTGATCTCTGAAACCAATTCAACTTGGTGACTTCAAATACCACGAGGTAAATAAGTAGGTAAGTGTTTATACTAAGTATACATGAGTGTGTTAATTTTTGTGGCGTTAGTGCGTTAAAACGTAAGTTTAAAGTAATGTGTTATCAATTTGTATCTTATGTTCCGGGAATTATGCCTAAAAATCGGCATTAAGCTTATATTTGTTTATATAAAATCAAAAACTGCTCAATCACTCAGCACTCCACTTAAATATTTGAAACTACTTCTACTTGGTAACGGCATTCCGCGAGGTAAATACGTACCTAGATATGTAAATGGCTAAGTATACTCGAGTTCGTTAATTTTATGAGGTGTTAGCTCATTAAAAAGTAGGTTTAAAATGTGTTATCAATTTGTCCATTAATTAAGAGAATACGCCAGGCGTAATAGGGGAAAGTCGCCGAAATTGGACCACCGCTGTATCTCGCGTGTTTGTGAACTGAGGTGCTATCTCCCGGCAGACATATGAACTACATGCTCAAGCAACACTACCACCCCATTGTGAGCGTTGAAACACAAGAGGTGTGTGACGTGCAGTCAGAAACGTGTTTTCGTTACTTGTAATGTAATATTTCGCGAGTGGCTGTAAGCGAAAACTACTG
>PNEQ01002447.1:6873-39907 GCA_003012365.1 Medauroidea extradentata
CGACTTCTTCACTAAGTTTGTGATGAAAATATGGTGACAAGCCAAAACAAACTAGAAAATATGGTGACAAGCCAAAACAAACTAAATATGCAATTTTCGTAGCACTTAACTGAAATTCTTTGGCAACTTGACTGTCAGGAAACATCTTTGCAAAAAGGGTGTTAATACCTTTTTGGCTATTAAAGCTATACCCTTTCGCGACAACATGCAATGCCCAAAGAATTTCTGCGTTTTTTACGTCAGTGTCTGCACGAAAACCTAGTTTACACATCTGTCCAACATTATTTGTACTAGAGGAAGGGGTCACTGTCTCACTTGGAGATGTGGAACATAGGGCTAATTGTGTCCCACTGGTACATGTAGTATTCACGCACGTCGACTCAGGCTGTTGTACGTTTGCTGGCTGGGATAGAAATGCCGCCATGCTCGTTGAGCCCAAACGTTCGGAAACTAACTGCTTGTGGTATTTTCCTTCTTCGTGGCTCTTGATGGCTTGCCTTCCCATTGTACTCGGTGAAAAAATTTTCCGACACAATATGCAATTAGCACTGTTCTCTTTTCCATCAACACGACGTAACCACGACTGCCAGTTTGGAAAAAGTTTTCCGTCCAACCAAGAAGGGTTAAACTTTGACATCGTAAAGACACGATAGGCCTATTATTGAAATCAACAAACCACGCAATGTTATAAAGACAGCTAGTACTCATATAACCACGTAAAAATAGGCGATTCCGGAAATAAACTTCAACTTCAAAACAAACCAAGTCATAGACAGGTTACTACATGGTCACTGCTGCCAAACTACGTTTGTTGAACAGATGTAAAACTAAGAAGAAATCTACAAACTCTATGGCATAAAACCAATATGGCGGCACATATTTTTGCTACAGATCCCTAATATAGCTCTCTATTTTGAGTCAACAATTGCAGCCATTCCGCGCACAATTTTATCATGCAGGAGTATTGACACGCTACACGTGTGTAATGTTGGGTGGTCGGACCAGTTGTTTTGAACGTAAAAACGGTAAAAACAAACCTTCGAAGGACGGTTAACATTAACGTAACATAACTGCAATACAAGAATCGCCAAAAATCGCCGAAATCATTTTTGTTTAAGCAAGGGAATGACACTTATGATGCCTGATGAAACATAAATATTAATGCGGAGTAAAAAAAAATCAGAAATAAATTTAATCCCTGTTTCAAATGAACATCTCAATTTCCCTGTTTTTTCCCCGGTTTTCCCGATTTTCCCGGTCTGCGGGAACCCTGTCAATAACACAGTGGAAGTTGTCAAGGTCAAGCACTGTTCACAGCTAAGGATTAGGCAACACTCAAGAATGTGGCTGGGGGTGGGGACAATGTGAGAGCTGTGTGGCCATAACCACCATCCCGCCGCTCTGCCAGCTTGCTGAGGTACTGCCCGAGCTAAATTCTAATGCGCACAACCTGATGTGAAACAGAGAAAAGAAATAATACTGACTTTTTCCCCTGGGCCAGCGACAGACGGAAACAAAGACGATGGCTGGGAGAGAGTTGGAGAGGAAAGACAAACAAATGGCTCTATTCTGCGGCCAGACAGGATGCGCTAGTTGCACGTGACTATCAGACAGTGGGTGGGAGCAGTCTGGCTGCAGCTGCGACGTACACTATACATGGCACGGAAGGTGATGCACACGCATACAAGCACAAACTGGCTTGCGGGCTGAGATGGGGGGGAGTGAATGGCGTGGAGTGTCAGGAGGGGCGTTATCTATTTTTAGCTGTGTGTTTCTTACAGCTCGAATGGCGGAATGTGAGAGAGGAGTGCAGGGAGGCTGGAGCGTCGAGAAGTGAAGGGGAGGAGAATATAAGGCAGCCTTAGTCATCACATCTCACATATGTCGGTGTTGCGCGGGCGGCCTAACTCACCCGGTGTGCGCTTTAATTGTATTCCAGCTAAAGTATCTCACATTTTCACACAGAGGTTTTTTTTCCACGGCTGCATATTACCAATTTATGATAACTGAAGTGTGTTATTGTTTGAAGTATGCAAAATAAATTTTTAATAAAATTGTAATGCGATCTATTGCACTTTCATTAGCTTTGACCAAATTTTAAAATATTTATTTCAATTTTTCCAGGGTACCTGGAAATTGTCGTTAGATCGCCAATGTCAATAGATCGGGGGTTTACTGTATGTGGGAGAGGGGGGTGATCTACCGGCTGTGAGACAAGCCGGTAACTATAGCTGTCACTGCCTCGTTATATACGAAGAGTAAGCTTTCACTTTATTATAAAGAAATGAGTAGACAAACTGTGTAACGTACGCTTGCCGAACGTTGCTCTCCGATGTGCGCCGCCACATTTTCAACAGCTTTAACTTTTTTTTTAATTTCTTCGATTTTTTGACGGTTACCGAGAGTATATTCGCAAAATCGCTACCTTCGTAAAAAAAACCAGGGTTCGTAGAGTCGGGGGTCTAGTTTACACTGGTTTCATCACTGAACACAACAGAAATAAATCATGCTGGACACCACTGCATTCTATCGGTAATAGAATTAACAGGGCACGCTGCACTGTAGCGCAATCTAACGGAGACGCAAATCACTATCTGTGAATTAGTTCCTGTGCTATCCACCGCCACACTGTGGAGACCTGGGTACCTAAATGCTCGTTTACTCACCAGCCGCAATTGTGAGGATCTAGGCGCACACTAGTTACACAATAAAGCGCAGCTCACTCGGCTGCGCATGCTTTTCTTAAAGTCATCCCTGCAGCCAAAGTTGTCAATGATTTTTTTTTACTCGGCAGATGATTTAAGCTTAACAGAGAAATAAGTACAGTAGACCTCCAATCTAACGACATTGGATCTAACGACATCGGCGATCTAACGACATAATATTGCAGGAACCCTGGAAAAATTAATATTTTCAAATTGATCAAAGCTAAGCAAAGTGCAATTGATCATAGTAAAACGTTATTTAAAAATACATTTGCATACATTAAACAATAACATACTGCAGTTATAATAAATTAGCGATATGCAGTTGTGAGACAAAAAAGAACTGTAGAAAAATGTTAGAAACTTTGGCTGGAATGCAGTTTAAGCGTGCACGCCTGGTGAGTTAGGCCACCCGCGCAACACCGACATACAGCAAAACCCTGTTAAGACATTTGTGTTGGGACAAGCAAAAATAATGCATATTAACCAGGAAAACTTCTTAAAAGGGTCAAATTGCACATGTACATATAGACAAGTGAAAAATTGTTATGCTTATTACGCAGGAAACTTCTTAAGAGGGTTTTACTGTATGTGAGAGGTGATGACTAACGCTGCCTATCTCCTCCTCACTTCTCCACGCTCCCTCCACCCTTCACGCCTATCACACATTTTTCCACGTGCCCTCTCTGCAGTTTCTTCTCCTTACTACTACACGTCCCATCAGTGCCACGCAGTCAGCCACCGGGCGTGCGCATAGCAGCGGTATTGTATTGTTCGACTTGTTGCCTGTTCGTGTTTAATTTTGCTTGGTGAGTGCTGTACTGTAAGAAATGCACGGCTAAAAATAGATAACACCCCTCCTGACTGTTGTCCACGCCAGCCAATAACCATTCATCCCCCCACCCCTGCCGACAAACCAGATTGTGCTTGTGTGTGCGTGGCTGCTCGCATCAACCGCCGGCGCCGGCTGTGATAAGTCACGTGACAACTAGCAGCCTATCTGGCCGCAAAGCAGTGCCACGTTTGCCTTTCTTTCCCACCTCCCAGCCATCACCTTTGTTTCCGTGTCTGGTCCTGGTGAGAGCCTTGTATGCATAATTTGATTGCCATTCATTGCTATGTTGATATGCCACAGTTACATCATTCCACTAAGCCTTCTCATGACCTCCTGACTGTGCGGGCTGCCTACCCCCCACACCGTCACCAACACTTCGCCTGGGTCACCAGTAGTGCTGCCTCTAAGCGAGCGCCGCCGACGCAACCCGTTAAGCAGCTCATCCTATAGGACAGGTGTTCCAGTCAATTCTTGTGGCTGGCGCGGGTCCTGTCTGCCCACCACCACCACCTCTGCCAGGAGGGGTGCCTCGTGTTTGCACCTGTCCCTTCCCCTCACCCCAGGCCGGCACACTGGTATGTAAGACGGGTACAAGGCGTGAAATCTTTATCAGTTAACATCTTGTTTACGACCACTCCAGCTCTTCTTAGAGCTTATGAAAGTTTGCAGTCTGCAATCAAGCGTCCATCCGCTCAACCTCCACCTAGCATCGCCCCGACAATCTACGCACACACTGCCGGAAACCTTCTCCGCCAGCCACATGTCAAGAAGTCACCTGAGCAGGTGTTCTGGGCCGCCCTCACCCACGTGTCCGTGCCAGCCGGGATTGGCAGTGGTCTCTCTCTCATAGGTACACCTTTTGAAACGGCATAGACTGGAGCTGTTTTTAGAAATAAAAACAGTTACACTGAATGAACCCTGTGTTCGACCCCCTACCCCCAACCTACCTTTCCCTGGACCCTTACCGACTACTCTAGCTGCAGAGTTCGTCAATAGGAGCGCATCTTGCTGCCCTTCAAGCATTTCCCTGGTCTCACCTGGACCAAATAAGGAATCGCAGGGACTGAGCTGTACCAGTCACTAACCTCTCCAGTGGTTGAGCGGTACCTTTAGCTAGACCAAGGCGTTCCCTTTGAGAAAGGCCGACTGTGAGGAGACCTACCAGCCCTCCTAGAGCGTCCAACTGCATAGCTCATACTACAGCCCTCACAGCCCCCTGCGACCTCTTGAAAAGTTGTCGGCACCTCGCCAGTGTGCCTTGCATCAGCCCTCTGAATGCAGCCCACTGGAATTTACTAACTCTTACTTTTTCTGTCTCCTGGTAATGTCGCAGATTAGGAGTTTCCTCACATCTGACCCACCAAAAGAGTCCTTACTCCCAAGTACCTGGTGCCCTGGCCGGGCACAGGCAGAGGGTTGCCTCGGCCATCAGAAGGCAGTCGGACGAGGCGAGGTCCGCTGCCAAGGTCTACAAGCAGCTGAACATGGAAGCAACACGAACCCGACATGCCCCAGCACAGCAGCTATCACCAGGAGGAAGCTGTGCCATTCCCCGTGACAAACTGTTCCCTGGACCCCACTTCTACGAAGAGTATAGTTACGGCTGCCTTGACGCTCTCCGGGCTATTTTTCTCCCTTTCCCCCTTCTCCAAATGGTAAGGCTCCGTTCCAAAGTTTGTGCTTGTCTTCAACCCCACCCGAACCAACCGTCCCTGCACCTCCTTTCCATAGTAGCGATTCCGACATTCCTCCCTTCCGACACCTAGGCCCCCTCCCGACGCTCCACAAAACCCTCCTGATCATACGCCCTTCTGCTACGCCAAGCGTACCTGCCCCTTCCAGGTTCTGTTGGCTCAGGAAGGGCTACCAACCTAATACCCAATGACGGAGATTGCACTAGCTTCGTCAATCTCAGGGGCGAGGAGGGGGGATTTGGGCGCCGAACCAGGTAGAAGCAAGCCGGTGATGTATCCATTCTCTGTCAACCAACTCGAACAGCGTCAATGTAATAATTTCCCACACATCACTTTACAAAAATCTTATTTTCCTGCTATTAACGTTTTCACTGCCCTAATATAATGTAACACAAGATGTCAGAGCCACAGCTGAATGAACAAGAACATCAAACCTTTATGCATAAATAAAACTGAGAGGAAACACACTGCGCCAAGATTGTGTGCAACTTTTGTGCTCTTGGAACCGTACATTGTGACTACAATATGGCAGCAAAAGGAACTCGGTTGCAGATGCTAGCACTGTGTATATTTACATCTTTAGCACTATCAGTTGCTTTTATTACGTTGGAGATATTGTGCTCATGACATGATTTTGTCTTGTTATTTGTGTTTACATAGAAATAGCTGTAACTGTATCTTTAACCTAAACTTGCAACACAATGTTTGAAAAAGTTTTACTGAAACTGTTGTGCATTGAAACTATTTTATGTATAGTACATTGTATATCATTGATTATTTAACGATAACATAATAGTAAAAAAAAAAAAAAACAGGTGATAATTTTCTGTTGTAAAAAAAAATTGAAAATTTAGAAGTGTGACGAGTGCATGCAGGAGAGGGTTGGCTTGAACAGAATTTTTCATTTGTGTCTGAATGCTAATACTGTACTTTCTGGAATCATGAAAGCATAGAAAAAAACACTGTTTAATGTGAACTGAACACAAAAAAATTAACAAATATAAATAAATTTATGTTATTGACATTCTTTTTTAAATTTATAAATATACAGGATGAAATAGTGAATAGTACATATCATTCGGGCACGTACATTTCTAGTCACAACTGTTAAAGATTTAATAATTTCTTGCGCGTCTCCCCCGCCCCCCTGCCATGGCATGTTGGTTACGAGTAGTAACACTACAAACTACAGTAGACCCTCGATCTAATGACATAATTTCCAGGAACCATGGAAAAACTAATACTTTAAAAATTTAACAAAGCTAAGCAAAGTGAAATAGATCGCAGTAAAGCGTTAATTAAAGATAATTATGCGTACATCAAACAATTACATAATGCAGTTATCGTAAATTAGTAATATGCAGCTGTGAAACAAAAAAAACTGTTTAAAAATGCTAGAAACTTCGGCTGGAATAATAGTTGAAGCGCGTGCCGGATGCGTACGCCGCCCGCGCAACGCCGACATAGTATGTGAGACGTGATGACTAACGCTGCCATATCTACTCCTGCTCCCCCTCACTTCTCCGTGCTCCCTCTTGCCTGAACCTCCCTCGCACACTCCTCCACGTGTCCTTATCTCAGCTATGCAGTTCAATACGCGACGTGGCATAGCAATGGTAATTTACAACCTTTTTTGAAATTAAAAAAATCGTCCGTGTTTAAAGTTCCTTTGTGAGTGCAATGCTGTAAGAAACACGCCGCTAAACATAGATACAATCCCTCCTGACTATCCACGCCAGCCAATAAACATTCACCCTCTTCCCCCCCCGCCCCTCGAACAAGCCAGGTTGTGCTTGCGTGCGTGCATCAACTGCCGACTGTCTGATAGTCCGTGCAACTAGCGTCCTGTTTCGCCACAAAGCAGAGTCACGTGTTTGTTTTTCATCCCCCACTCAGCGACTCTCTCCCATGTTTCCGTGTCTTGGGATAGCCCAGGTGGATGGGAGTTGAAGAGACGACACTTTTTTTCCCGCCCTCATTACAGCACGGCAAAAAAAAAAAAGGACCAGCAGTCCATAAAAGAAAAATCCAGCGTTATCTCATATTATTTTCTCTAGCTGCAGAAAGAGCTTGGCTTGACCTTGACGACTTCCGCAGTATTATTGATCACTCGTCATGTGGCTATGAAAGCGCTGCGGCGTAAAAATGGCCTACAACACAAACACAATAGACCCGCCGCCGTGTGCGGTATTTGGACTGATACAGTTTTTGTTTTATGCTCGCTCGACAGTGGAGCAATAAGAGTGACTGCAGCCAGCGCACCGAGAGACATTTCATCTATTCGCAGTACAGAGCATTAAACTGGTGCTGTGTACATAGTTTCGTGATTTTTCCAATAGGCCTACAACTTTTAGCGACGAGTAATTCAATCGTTACTTTATACATGACAGCAGCTTGAAAAGTCCGTTTTTTTGCGCTTTTGAGCGACTCTAAATTCGCGTTCATAATAGGCGTTCTAGTTTTCAAAAAATACTGACTTTTTTAAAAATATTTGTTCTTTAGTACACACTTTTATTAGTATCGCTTAAATGCTTATAATGGAGATATGCTGTAACAGGTCTTGCGCAATAAGAAAAAAAAGACTCAATGGCTGTACTGAAAGGTTTAAAAATTGTTGCCGTATACATTCACGAGTTGTTCTGTTGTGATCTGAATGTGCTTTGTGCGAGACAAGCAGGATGAATCACGCATGCACGAGCTGCCCGAAGGCACGCCAAGGCCAGCGGCCTGGCCACTCCCCTCCCCCATCCTACACAACCAGACCGAGCGCGCCGCCCTGCCACGCACATCATGGTGGGGTTTGTGGGGTACCATTTAATTTGGAAGACACCTTTTCATCGTACTAAAATATAATTTCAATGAAAACTTTTTTATGTCGGTAATTGTTCTACATAAATTTTAGAAAATAAAACACACATTTTTTTTTTATATTCACGGGGGGGGGGGTCAAGTTTAGTTACATCGGGACTAACGACATTGGTGATCTAACGACACAATTTTCTGGCAACGTGCGATGTCGTTAGATAGAGGGTTTTAATTGCTGTAGACTTGCAAACTATTAATTTTTTTCAGGTTTTTCTCAAATTTTTCACTTTTCTTGTAATTTTTCTATTTTATTCCCCTCAGTAATTTTTATTATTTTTTTATGGTTTTTTTTTTTCAGAATGTCCTTGTGAAATTGATGCCTCATAAAAATCCAGTAGGCCTACTCATAAAATTTGGGTTGAATTGCCTGACAGTAGCTACTTAACTATAGTTTACATATTTGGAATCCATTGACAGTTGCAAAATCTTTGATTCTACGTATTTGCTTAGGTTACACTTTTATTGCTAGACGAAGAGTAAGTATTAGGTCTCCAGTGACTTGTTCATTGTGACAGTGAGACACTGCTTAGAACATCTCTTATCCATATCAGTGCAAACGTCACATCTTTTTACAATATCTGTAGATGCACTGTTAGTTACAATTTGTTCTCCCCAGGTTCCAGATACTACAGGAAACTAGTTCAAAAGCTGCTGTGGTCACTAGAAGTTAACAGCAGACATCCACTGAGCACTATGGAGGTAGAGAACTTGCGAGTCCTTGTGGAACTGGTGCAGGATTTGGCAGACACTTGCGTGGCTGTCCTGGCCAACTTGACCAGCTCTTGCAAGGACAAGTTGCTCACGTCTGTCAACTTGTTGTTCCAAATTATCTTCCATCGTGGAAAGAAAATAAGCGAACAAGAAGTAGAAGACATTAAGTTGGAACTAAAACGTTTCCATCGATTCTCCCAACTGCTAGTCCTGGAGAGTGAACCAATGTTCGGGTGTGCACGCGGTAAGGATGCCAATGTCGATGCGGCCCACGAGAAGGCCAACAAGATTGCGTCGTGCATAGAAAAGTACGACCACGAGCAGGATGGTGCAATGACAACAGCTCTGAAGGAGCTGAAGACGGCCTTGAAGAGTGCGGCCGTGATCACAGACCGAGAGAGGCAAGAGATTGTTGCAGCAATTGGCATGAAGCAAGGCCACTGGTTCAAGTGCCCCAAAGGCCACCCGTATGTCATCACCGAGTGCGGAGGGGCCATGCAGATAAGCCGGTGCAACGAGTGTGGTGCCAATATTGGAGGGACTGACCACCGTCTCTTGTCTGACAACAGACTTGCCTCCGAGATGGACCAAGCTGCAAGACCTGCATGGCCTCAGTAGACTCTCTTATCTCTTCTGTTATTTTTTTCCTTGTCACTTCATGTTATCAGTATTCTAATGCAGCAGCATACATGTATATATATTTTTTTTCTGCTTTTTACTGCAAAACATTTACATATTCTAACATTTGCTTCAAATTCAAAACTTAACATTACGTCTTATCTGTGTGTGTGTTTGCGCACGTGCATATTGACTGTTTTATTTAGACTACACATCAGGTGGTATTATGGAACAAGTGTCTAGATTACTTGCTGTAGAATTTTAGTTATTCTTAGATACAGTGTTTTATCTATTGTAGAGACTAGATTTTGTGATTTAATTTTTTGGTCAATTTTGTTTTTAAAAGTTACGTTTTCAATAGTATTATTTTAATTTTTACTATTAGCAATAAGCATTTCACCTACTAGTAGATGGACTTAACCAGAAATCAACATTGCAGTGCTAATTTTAAAATTGTAAGACAGTACGTAATTCCTTCAATCAGAACACAATTTTTATTTTTATTTAAAAAAAGAGAGAAAATAATTAAGAGAGTTCAGGGTAATTTAGTTTATTTTGCAGGTCATATTAAATTTCTGTGTTAATGTATTCATCTTATAATCTTGTCCCTAACTGCATAGCATGTCTCTTCCATGACAGCAAACTCCTTACTGAGTTTAATTTCATTAACAATGTTCTTAATTTACGATATGGCAGGCAGCTGATCCAATTTCTTTAAATAATTTTTTTACCTTTGTACTGTGAGATACTATCTTCAATACTTGTCTGCAGTGATACTGCCTGTGATGTTTCTGTCTCATTTATGTACATGGAATGTTGTTTACATATTTTGTATAAAGTAACCATGCCAGTGCTAACTTCTAAACACTAACTACACACAAGACTGAGCAAGTATTACAGTGTTGTCTGTTTATCATAACATGTTGTACTATATTATAGTAAGCATTATCGGTACATGTTGTATTATTATATGTTAAAATAGAGATGTAAAGTTTTTATAGTTGGCTAACAACAAAATGTGTAACACAAGGCTGTAAACTGTTGAATAAAATACACACAACTTATGTCTGTTATGAATTATAATTTCCAACCTACCCATTTACTTCTGTTTATGATGTAATAATTCCCAGAACTGTGTTCATGTTAATGAAAGTGCACTTCTGAAATACAGAACAATGTTTTAACATTTTCCCAGTAAGAAAGCCTCTCGTACCGTATTTCTATGGCTGTAAGTCACCCACAATGGGGATAGTACCTAGAAAAATTTGCTGTTTACAATATTGTTCCGAATTATTTTCGCACCAAATGCAACCATGTAAAGTAATAATTCCGTGCACATTTTAATTTTCTAAGTTATTACGTTTTAAAAATGCCACATTTTTAAATGTCACCGTAAACAGTTAATATGTTTTTATTGGCTAACACTTTAATTCAAATTCTGGATAACTTACTACAAATTCATTTTATTGTTTCAGATCGTCATGAATAATAAATTTTGGTTTGAAACATCAACCGAATAAACTTTGTATGCGTCCAAAAAAAATTAAGCAAATGAGCTGAGCTGATAGTTCAAATACGTTTGTTGTCCTGAAAAAATACAGTGAAACAGAAAGACGTTCCCACGTAATAAGTTTTCCCACATAAAATGTTCACTTTTTAGCTCTAGGTTAATAAATCTTATTTATAAGGTTTTTGTTTAAGGTAAATAACGTGCATATAATGTTTAAAAATAGTATACTACATTCGTTAAAAGTACACATATAATGTTCCGATACTCATATCTGAAAAAAAAGGTGTCAAAAATAATTTTGATACTCAAATCTGAAAAAAAAAAAGGTGTCAAAAATAATTTTGAAAGTTTCCCATTAGCAAAACCTGAACCACGTACCACACAGACTCTTCCAAGTGCATTCGACTAATCCAACGTGCTGCTTGGGTTCTTCCCTGAACGTTCTACGAATCTGCTCGCACTGTATTGATCCACAGCTGCTGTTCTAACTGAATACCGTACCCCCATACTTATAGCGGGAATCATGCGTAACCTTAACAGCACACCACAGGCTGTTCCCTTTACTTGAGTGCATCAGCATAACTGTTACTTACCTTCAAGCACGAAATCTGTTGACTTATATACACAGTACGATAAAGGAAATGTGTGGCTTCAGTTAGTATCAATTAATCAAACCTGCATTAAAACATGTCGGAACGGTTAACAATCATTGGGAAAGATGGTAAATGTAAGTGCTGCTGTTCATTGGTGCGTGCCTGTGTTTACATTTGCAACATAATCTGATTGGTAGTTCAGATAGTTCAGAAACAGAAACCAACGAGAGTATGGTAGCACGTGTTATTTTCGCATACTTAGTGAAATTAGGGTGTATTACAATATTTTCTCTGAATATACAGCTGTAAGTTATTCTAGACCCCCGATTTTACGAACCCTGGATTTAACGAAGGTAGCGATTCTACGACTACAATCTCAGGAACCCAATAAAAAAAAATATATATATATATGTATGTATGACAAAAAAATTGTAAGGAATTATGTTGACAATGAATAAAAATACTGTATCTAATTCACGGCATTAAAATATGAATTGTAGAGTTGCAGTTATTACTTGATAAGTCACAATATTAAAAATAAAACAAAAATAGTGAAAATCCGTTAAAAAATGTGGCAGTGACAGTTTGAAAACCGTGCGGCGCCGCCGCCGCCTGTGCCGGCCGGCCTGTCTCCAACTACGACGTATTAGGATGTATATTGAGGTCGTACTATAGACGCAAAGTTCCAGCGCATGCGCATACGCTCATTTAACTATAGTACAGCCCCCTTCTAGGCTGTTTCACGATGTCTTATATCTCTCTCGTCTCGCGCCGAATGAGTTTACTTTTTTACACGAACCCTATAAATAATAGCGTGATATTTTTCTTTATTGCGTTAACACCACACGTACTTGAAACAATTAACTTGGCACATAATTTGCTTAAACAATGCGTTACTGCGTGTCGTAAAACGTGGATTTCACAAGTGAGCACAATAATAGCGCTACCTATTGACCAAGTATAGAAACATTTGTCTCCGGGTATGTCGAACTTGGAAAATAAATAGACGTTCGTGTATTACGTAATCCCGGAACTCCTAATTTATTTTTACCGCATGTACTGACTGTGAAAGTGATTATTTCCAATCACTTATACATGTAATTCTCAGCGATTTTAGGTAAGAACGTCACAAAATGGTGTTTTTGGAACAACGTCGGTATATGCTACGGTGCCGCTATCTATCTGCCATCTTGTGAACGTTCGTACAGTTGCGCTATCTGTCCGCTCTGCACGCTACTAGTATCTACGTTCTCGTACAATTCATCAACAACGTCGAGGGAATGTTTTTACGCTAAGTTATATAAAACTGCGCAATGAATAAATACATCCGCTTATTCCTTCTTTCTTTTGTGAATAATTTACAAGGGCATTTTACTAGTAAGGAATGCCTACTTTTTTTTTCCATTAAACGTTACGCAAATCGGGCTATTCGCTCGTGAGAAGGCACTAGACAGCTCGGTTTTCTCTTTTTTTTTTTTAGGACAAAGGTCGACCATATCTATTGTTTAGCGGTGTTCTTTTGATCGTAAGACGTCTGCCTATTGATATAAATGTATATTTCAACTATCGCTTGCTTTATTTTTCCGTTAAATGCTACGGGAGTCTGGCTATTCGCTTGAGAGAAGACACTCGGAATCTCGATTTTCTCATTTTTTGGGGACAAGAGTCGGTCATATTTACCGCTCAACAGTGTGACGTCTGGCTACTGATATCAATTTGTGTTTACATTATTACATTAATTAATTTCCCGCAAAACGCTACGGAAGTCGGGGCCTAGAGACATTTTGCAGAAAAAATGCAGTTTTAAAATTTTCTGTTAAGGGGGGGGGGGAGGAAGGCAAAAATAAGCCGCTATCGAATTTACAAAGGTAGCGATTTTACGAATGCGATGAGAGGAACCGTGAGTATTCGTAAAATCTGGGGTCTAGTGTAATTGCCAGGCAAAGTGGCTTCTTCAAGTAGTGGCATGTCACTAAAGAGAAAAGTGTTAAGTTTTGAAGAAAAACTGGAGATAATACTGGAAATTGAAGCAAATCCTAAGGTTTCCAAAGTGGCCACGGCAACGAGATTGGGAATACCACCATTGACACTCAATGGAATCTTTGCCAAACATGACAAGCTGGCTAGCTGCGGGAGCATTTCTTCACAATGAAAGAAAATGAAAATGGGACAGTACGACAAAGTTGAAAATGTACTATTAAAATGGTTTAAAGAACAAAGGGCTCTCAGGACTCCAACAAACAGCCATTTTTTTTTAAAGAGAAGTCTTCTCAAATTGTTCACAGCTTGGGAATTAAATTTAGTCCTTCAAACAGCTGACTAGACAGATTTAAGAACCAAGCAGGATTGGTTACAGATCTGTTAATGGTGAATCTGAGTGTTTGTGACGAAAATGTGAAACATTGGGAAAAAAAACAAGATTGCCAGAAATTCTTAACAAATACGAACCTTAAAATGTTTTTAATGTTGATGAATGGGGCCTGTTCTTCAACAAGCTCCCTGATAAAATCTTTGTGTTTAAAGTAAGAAAAGATTGACGGTGTTGGTGGGGGCTGAAAATGGACGACTTGAGGTACACGCCCTCTGACGTCACATCGCAGGGTAAGAGAACTGTGGAAAACAAAGCTTGTTTACAAACATGCTGATTTGTTAGTTGGTGATGCCAGAAACCAAAAAATTTGTGCACTCATAGACTTGCACCAAGTGTAAAAAAAAATTGGTTTCAATTTCATGGTTAATATACACAAATGCATTAGATCAATGTTTACCTGAAAAAGCGGCAAATTCCAAACAAATAATCAATTTTCTTGACATCTCATCCCGTACATGTGACGCCAAACACATAAATGAAGGTTATGTTCAGTTGCGGTATCCATAGAGATATGAATTGTATCCTACACCAGACTGACGCTCTGCCTCTTTTCAAATCATTCATTGCCACTTCTGGTAATTGGCAAACAAAAAAAAAGAAGCCACAATGGTTTAACAAGGAAACATATTTGTGCAGGTATAGAAACAAAAAATTTGCATGGATTACTTCAGAAATTTTTTAAGAATACATATGTTCATAGACTGTTGCCCAGCCCACCCTGTGCTTGCAAACGTAAGAAACATCAAAATTGAATTTTTCCCCCAAATTCCACCTCTATTCTACACTGTATGGATCAGGGAATTATTAAAATTCTGAAACAGCTGTTCTGCAAATGCCTGGTTCCAAGAATGATTACCAGGATGGTGAATGTGAAGACGAAAGTACACAGATGCTACACATTGTTTTGCTGCTTCATGGGACACACTGGAATCCAAAGTGTATTAAAAATGGTGTTAAAATGGCAGGATTTGATTGTGTGTCTGGTGGAACACCTGCATGTAGCAATTGGAATGTTTTGCAAACACAGCTCAATATGATGTGCAGTTTTTAAGACTATGTGTCTGCAGATGACAGTCCTGCCATGTGCATCAGACAATTGATTGCTTGTACGTCCAGCATAAAGAACCTGAGGATGAAGACGACGACGCTGGTGATGGTGGCAGCACTGCTGTTCCCACAGACTCCGAGGCAATAGACTGTCTTGACAAGTTGAAGCTGTTTGTTCAGGGAGCACAAACTGTTTCCGACAACATCTGGAAATCTGTATTGACTATGGAAAGTTGGCAATCAGGAAATCTTTTCAAGCAAACCAGTCTTGACACTTATTTCAAATAGTGCAAAATTCAGTTCTTTGTATATAGACCTAGTGGATTAAGAAGTGTGTACACACTTCCTCCTACCGTAGTTAAATTTGCATAATATAATTTTTTTATATTTTTTTAAATTTAAATCTTTACTTGCAGGCTATGTGGCCTGCCTTAGTATTGGTTCATCAGTTGTTAAGGATGATACAACAGAATTCAATAACTTAGTACTAGTAATTGGCGATGTGAGCAACTTGAATACAGTTTTCAAATTGTAAGTATAAAATAGTCGGGAATTTTAACATTGTTTTTTCTTTAGTTTGCTGGCTTGATTGGTTTCAAATTTACTACAGTAGAATTCTAATTATTTTTGTTGATATAACTTTTTCTTGTATGTTTCTTATTTTTCAAGTTTTGCCAATTTTTAGTAGTTTATTAAATTTTCCTGATGAAGTGAGTAACTTCTTGTGTTGCAAGCTACCCCAGGCTATAGGATCACTGGCGCCGCGTGGTTGATTGCCTGCTTCATAAAATTTCATCATGACGTAGTGTGACATGCACTAGCACGTAGCACTTGCTTGGCCTCTTATATAGTAATTTCGTTTTTTTTTATTATTAATATAGAGTTGTTCATTACTTGGCCAA
This sequence comes from Medauroidea extradentata, assembly GCA_003012365.1. Taxonomy (NCBI): domain Eukaryota; kingdom Metazoa; phylum Arthropoda; class Insecta; order Phasmatodea; family Phasmatidae; genus Medauroidea; species Medauroidea extradentata. Next base: position 22,725 of record PNEQ01002447.1, read on the forward strand.
CGTAACCCAAGTATATGGTTGTATACGACGGGATCCAACATATTAATTGGGGATGCTAGTAACAAAATCAACATTGGAAATTTATTAAAAATTTAAATTTTAACAGTTAAAGCAAGATAATAGCAGTAAATTTTATGGGTCAATTTTATCCTATTTATATCGTGTTATGGTTTTAAAGCTACGTAGTTTAATTTCAAACCAATTTTCTAAGTAACTTTTTCTTATATTTTGCCTTGTTTGGATTTTTAAAATTTCAAGTAGCCTCTTAGCTTGCTTCTCCTGGAATGGGATTTATCTGGCAGGCAGGTCACTCGTTTGGAGGCACGTACAGAGATGTGCTGGATTGCGGCGAAGGCAGTATGTCGTCAGGCCTTCAACGTGGGTGGTAGGGTCGTGTGCAACAGAACTTGAAAAAGGTGGTGATCCGCGACAGATTGATGACGCAGCATATCCCTAATTAATAAAACTAATGAATGTTTAACTGGTATTGTAGAATAAAACGCTTTGCAAATTTGTCAGCACATACTTTTCTTCCACAACAAATGTCAATTAACCAGTTTTTTTTTAACAAGTTGGATCCTTATGTATCACTCGGCCGAGCAAGTCTGGGTGTCCGCCCAGGAAAGTTAGTCGTGATATGTCGGAGCTTGGACTCGGTCGCGGAAAGATGGCCGGCTGAGTGTTTGGTTAGTTGGGGCGTCATGGCGGGAGAAAGAGGACGTGCGAGGGGCTGGAAAGGGGCAGTGAAGCCTAGAGGGCGGATTCGTTAATAGAAGGGATTCTTTTTTGTCTCTCTTTTTGCATACTACCTTTTCATTTTTATAGTTATGTAACCAGAACTAGGTATTTATAACAGCATAGTCAGAACTAAGGTAGATAAAGTGCTGGGCTAAGCATTACTACTGAGGGCAAGCGGCAAGCAGATAAAAAAATCCACCTAAAGTAACCCTCTGCAATCACTCACTACATTAGCTGCCCTTGTCTGGTAAAGTTCTTCAAAGAGAAGTTAAATAAAAGGTTTAAAAAAAAAAAATTGCCGATATTTTTATTTATTCATCCGTTGCCGAGTAACCTCACTGCTATCCCGGGCATCAGTATCATAGGCACCGCCTCTACATCAGCTTGTTTGGTTTCGTCGTCGTTCTGCCTGCCAACTACTTGCAATAGCAACGGAAGAGAGTTACGTCCCCGCCTGCACACCACAACACGCACAACAGAAGCAGCAGCACCGTAATCAAATTGAAGAAGAAACAACAGTAACGACCCCGTTACATCAGGTTGTTGATGCACATTGGTCAGCCTTTTCAGAGAGTTGAGTTTACAAGTTTCTTTGTAAAATTTGACCCTGATGAATGGTTAGTGAAATGAGGTATTTATCAACAAAAAATAAAATGAGCTATCCAGGCATGACGAAAGCAACATAACCTCAACGTCATTTTATGCAGCTGTAACAAGACGTGTTACAGTATCCTTACTAACATTTGCATCTGATATGTAAATTTTCATCCTGTACATAAGCACTGCAATTAAATCACAAGAGGTGGTAGGTGTGTTTCGGTAATTCTATGCAGGCTACTTGCTAGGGTTTGTGTGAAATGTGAGTACAAACATTTTTTATACATTATTCAATTTTGTTAAAACCGCTTCCCTTTACGAAGTTTTCCCTTGTAAGAAGTTTTTGCATCCAGCCCCCTGAAAAACTTCTTAACAGAGTTTTAGTGTATGTATTTGTCACTAGTAACTACGTATTTTTTTATAAATACGTTGGTTTTATCACGGGATGCAATAAAAAATAATCACACTGGACACCACTACTTTCTATCAGCAATAGAATTAATCAATAGAGCACGCTGCCTCTGCAGCACATTGTAACGAAGATGTGAAGCACAATCCGTGAACTAACCCCTGCGCTGTCCACCACCGTGCCATGGAGACTGGCTATGTAGATACTTGCTCACCCGCCAACGTCACTGTGAGGATCCAGGTGCACCCTCGTTATGTTACACAATAGCACCACTCGTTCTGCGCGCGTGCTCATTTCAAAGTTACTCCCAGTCATCAAAGATTTCAAAGAATTTCGACAATTTTTTTTTGTTTCTTGAAGGAAAGTGTAAGATTCAGGGATGCCACCTCATCAATAGTCAGTTCTCCACAAAGGATCACCGATCACCAGCAATAAGGAGGGGGGTCCGGTGGCCATCCCCCGGGAAAATTTGAAGATATAAAATGGTGCTATTTGCACAGTTTTTGTATCGGAATAATCAACGCAACACCAGTAGATATACCGACATTGTTTTCTTATGCTGTACTTACTGTAAAAATTAAACATATCTGTGACCGTTGAGGTCACACAAGACCAAAATTGTTTTGTATGCACACACTATGAGGACACAAATTAATCAGAACATTTTACAGAACTTTGTAAACACAGACTATTTTAATTAACCTGCACTATTTAAAAAATACATTCTTCGACAAATTGTATAAAAAATGAAATATGCTTACCTCACCTCACATTTCTGAAAGTCATGCACTTACACACAATACTTACACTACTATTTACACACTTGTCTTACTTAAGCAGTGGACCAGAACAGCCTGAAAACTACTGCCATGAGTACCAAAAAACAGGTATGTCTAAAATTGTTTTAGTGGCAACACTGTAGGAAGTCCAAACACGCATAAAGCGTCAAACACATACACATATGCGCATGCGAGCCACGAAACAAAGAATGCAATAAATGTCACCTCCTGGTGCCCGGTCTGTAGTGTGCATTCATCAATCAATGAATGCAACATAATTTACAAATGCATAAAATAAGGAACATTGCACGTCCGTAGTATGATGTACATCATACGGAGAGTTGTAGTTTACACCTATTGTCTGTAGAAACTATGGAGAATCCGTAGATGTTGGCATCCCTGAAGATTATCTACAGGGGAAAAAGTACATAATGTGGCCAGTGATTTGTATTAGACTTGTACTGTGATAGTACGCAGGAACAAGTTGGGCTAATCCCTGGAGACCCCATAACTCTTCCAAAATTACAACAAAACAAATACAGGTCGATTTCAAGCACATAATGTAGATTTTCAATGCAACAGCATTACCAAACAATTACATTAATTGATTATTAAAAACACATATTGTTCAGGTTCGCCCATCAGGCTACTACAATGCACAAGTACCTAACATTGCACGTTGAACAGGGCATACCATGTTGTTCGTGTCGGTCCCTTCTACTTCCTGGCGGCACCCTTTACTAAAATGGTAAGAAAAAAAACCAGCAGAAAAAACGTGAATCACAACTCGGAAAGAGCAAACGACTTCAAATGAAACTAACATTAACAAAACTCAAAAGCCAACTTACCAAAGACACGACGACCGTCAGAGCGTCGAAAGGGCTGAGAGATTATGCACATAGGAGGAACAACTAGCTGATACTGACCCACACCCGAGAGCAAGCCGGCCGGGCTTACCAACGGGAGAGGGGAAGGCGGCAGAGTCAAGGAAAGGGCACGAGCATCACTGAAGCTGTCCGAGGATAGCCAAAGTATGTGGAGGCGGGGTAAGTTCAAACTCACGCCGGAGTCAAAGTTCTGACAGAGTACACACACACTGCGAAACACTGGCACCAAGTTCATAGCCTCAGGAAATGGTCCACTTTTTGGCAGATACTAGATCCCAGAAGTCTTTCCAATTTGTATATGGAAAAAAAACCCACAACGGACTTACATTACAATTCATATCCCATTTTATCAAAATTTTTTATTTATGTTCCTAAAAATCCTTTCTTTAAATCACAGTTTTCGTTATTCCCGATTACGTTAAAGGGCTCTACTGCATTTCCAACTACTTCCCCCCCTCCCAATGAAATCTGTTCCATTCTACCTGCTGGGAAATGATTTAACAAACATGAACTGATTCCAAAACAAATTTATACTCTAATCCACAATTTACTTACCAATCTTGCAAAAAAGTGTTTTTAAAAAAAAAAACATGCAAGCACACTAAATTTTTTCACATTTTTCCTACAAGAATAGTAAATTCAAATAGCATTTATGCAGGAGTCACATCCAGTAGTAAATTCAAATAGCATTTATGCAGGAGTCACATCCAGTAGTAAATTCAAATAGCATTTATGCAGGAGTCACATCCAGTGTGAGCGCGTCTGTCCGCTTACTATAATCTGTCATGTCTCAGTTCAGAGCTTGCCGAGAGAGTTACTACACATTTTGCAAAGATTAACTTCTTACCCACACATTTTTCCAGGTCCTAAAAAAATTATTATACTAGACAAGCTGTCATAACAGGTTGTACAGTACTGGGTATATTAAACAGCATAATTTTTAAACAAAAAAAAAAAAAAAAAACTTCCATTTTCAGCTCTTTTTCAAAACTTTTATCATATCAAACAGCCGTGCAATCACTGAAGTTCAGAATTAGAGGGTCAATCATAACTCACAGTTAAAAAAAAAAAATTTATTAACAACCGTGCATCTCGTTAATTAACCAAAAACTCATTAAATGCTGACTTCCCACAATATGTACCGATGAATGAGATTGTACTTGGCTGAGCACCTGTGTCAGGACAACACGTCATGTACACATCACGTATGTATGTATACTACAAGTTCATAACAAAACACGAGACCCTGAGCCGCACCATCACTTGGACACCCCGACCAATGCCGGTCGTATGACACGCTCGTGCAACTTGTAGCCTATCTTGGAGACGACCACAACCATGCCAGGTTGCTTGCCTTCCACCTCCTGCAAGAATAAACACTTATTTTACCTACCTGACAGACTCCAGTACACACTTAAGGTCTGCAAGATATACTTCAGGCTTGCATCACTACAAAAATTGTAATTCTTATTTGTGTAAAATAATATTGTGCAATACTGTAAAACACCAATCTTTTAATATTTAAATGAATTTCAAAACGTAACCTCAAATATTAGGCCCCCTCCTCCCAAACTTACTAAGTTTTCTGGAAAAAGGACTGTTATATTCAGGCCATACAGTACATAACAATCTCTCCTTAGCAAAATAAAAAAGATAAATTGAAATCTCAGACATACATGTAATCATAACTTCACATTTTCACAGGAAAAGTTTTGTTTACTCTGTGTGAAAAGTAAAAATGTTGAAGTACTCACAGGATTACAAACTGCCAAATTTTAGGTCCCTTCAGGTTTGTATTAATGAGGTTCCACTTACTGGAAAAGCCAGTTGCAGCACATGCTGCTTCACATACACAAAACTTTGACTCCTGCTACAATACAAAAGAAGTGAGAGCTTCACCCACTTCAAGCATCAGTTCAGAACTCGAGCACTGGGAGCTAGCTCGTCAATACATGACAAAGTCCTGACAAACACCAGGTCTCAATATTAGATAATCCAAACAGTACATCAACACACCCTCACAGTCTTTAATTTTGAACGTCCTAGTACGCTTTGTGGCCGCTAGGGACACCAACCACACTTCCACTGGCGCCATAACTCAGTGTGCCCCTACTTCTTGTCCGATGAAGCCGACTTAGACAGCGAAACGTCGTGTAACTACGCGACTTTGTTTTCGTCTCATTCATTGTGTGTTTCTGTTCAGAAGTATGTGCTGGGGCCCCCACTTCCTTTCACGAAGTACGCGAAGATTCAACTAAAATGCATAGTTTACAAGACTTCGCAGATCATCAGCTACATTATTGTGCAAATTGACGGTGGCATTGTACCGACTGTCTGTAAACGACGTAATTTGACACGGCCAGAGACAGTTCAGACATTAATGTGTTTTATTCTCAGCAGTTATATTTTGAACATTTCACATATCCAGAAACTTTTACATACCTTATATTCCATACCATTTGTTATGGTTTGGAATATTTTACGACGTAAACATTACATTCCTCTTCATAGATGCAATGTGGACTAAGTAGGGACACAGGTGCAGACAGTGCAGCAAGCCTTGCGCTACACTAGCGCACTTCAGTGACAGTTTTTTAAACCTCAAGAAATATTGCCGAGCGTTGCAATAAATAATTTTCCTGTAAATTTGGGAATTCATGAAAAGACATTTATATGTAATTAATATTGTACGTAGTGAGTTGTATAATACCCTAATTGTATTATGCTTTTGTTATGTAATTTCAGGTTTAATGGTAGTAATTATTTTATTGTAATTTAACTCGTTATAGCTGGGCGGCCTATTTCTGTTATTATATTAATGCTCGCTTCTTGTATCTATACCTTTGATTTCTTGTATGTGTGCTCAGTCGGCTTGCAGTAAAATGTAAATGTTACTATTGTCTATTGTCATCGTAAATGTGGAATGGGTTGTTACGCTGCAGGACTTGTATTTGATTAATTTTCGGCACCTGTTTAGTTTATTGTTATTTTTCTTGAGTTGAAGTCCTGTAGCATAATGGCCCAAGTCCTAGTGCTTTGTTCGTGTTTTGTGCTGTTTGTTGTTTTTCACTTTGACCAGTAAATTAAAGTAACTTTCGCGATCTGGTTTTTAATGTTTAACTTCTGGTAATTTCTGTCATTTTCAGCAATTAATAGAGAGAGACATGTAAATTCTATAGTTTTGTTTGCTTATTAAGTAATTTCTATAGGCATGTAATTTGAAGGTTAGACTTTGACAGACAAGAGAGTGTAAATAATGGCAGATATATAACGCGATATGTTTCTTATACACCTTACGTGCCCGCTAATGAGACTGTGCTAGGGTTAGTTCATGTGTGCATACGACTGAGGTAGGTTATACTGGAGTTTGTGATTATGTGTAGGGGCGAGTGTCCCTCGAGTTTTAAGTAACGTAAAACAAAGGAAGAGGCAGCTAGGCTACCAGTATGTACAAAAGACAGAAGCACAAGTACTCACGTTTTAGTACTTGACAGATACACACACAAATAGGACGGCACATAATCGCGGAAGTGCGTATTGCGGCGTTTCGCTGCTTAGAGCAGATTCCTCGAGCGAAGAGACATGGCTGACTGCGGTGCCACTACTGGCCGAGCAGCTTAAAAACCATCTAGGCTATATAAGCCACAATTTTTTAGCTAATTTCATTCGCATCTTGGTGTTCAAACTAGCTGTGTCTCAGCCTGAAGACGGGGATAGATCGCAATCCCAGAAACGTTACATTTTTTCGTTGGTTTTAACTGTGTTGTGTTGTCTATTGTCTTGTGTTTGTTATCCACTGTTCACTGTTTTTTTGTCTGTTTCCATCTTTTTTCATATTGGGAATCTGGTTTTGTATTTATGTCTGTGTTTTGTGCCTGGGTGTTGTGTCGATATTTGACAGAATTCTATCTCTAGAATTCTTTGTTGTCTAATATACAGTAACAGTTATTTTGAGAAGAAAAATGACAGAATTCCTCTAGCATTGCTTTTTTCTATTTTTTGTGTAAGTTTTATATTTTTTTTTCTTGTACGTTTTCGTACTTTGTCATTCAACACAGGTTTGATCAGAAAACATGAGCAAAGGCGTATGTCCACAAATCACTCAATTCTAACTGTAAACTCCCATTGCAACAAACATTTTAAAATCTCAGTATGTAATCAGTTTTTTTAATGAGTATAGCACAGCAACGGCCTGCAAGCTATAATAACCTCAGCCATGCTTGTTTACATTTTTACTGTTGCGGTCTGGTGAACTTTTAAATAAGTTTTACGGTAATTGGAAAAATTTTAAAACATTTTTCAAGGGTATTTTCCAAATTTTGTTAGAGGAGTTGGCGAGACACACACAGCATGGATGTGTTAGTCATCTCCTGTAAACATTTCCCCGAATTTTTTTCTTCCACAGCTGCGGCTTACAAATTTATAGTAACTGCAGTATGTTATTGTCGTTACCTAACACACATTTTTTTTTTTAATTATGTTACATTTCAACAAAATATGCCAGAGGATAACTTTTTCTTTTGAGGATGGGGAGCCTCCCCCCCCTCGACCTTATAAAAATATTAAGTTGGATTTAACTACACATTGATTTAGAGTAAACATTTTCAGGCCCCAATGCATCTTGTAAATTCAGGGTTCTACTGTAATTTAAAATTGTATTGTACTCCCGAAAATCTCAACCAATGTTCACTAAAAGGTAACATATTACAAATGTTTTGAAATAAATCTTTTTTGCATTGTTTTTAGTAAAATTTATTTTAAGTTGTACCTGTCTCGCAATCTAATTAAAACTGAAAAGAAGAACGTGAGGAATACAGTATATGCAATATCTAAAAGCTGGCTGCCCCACCCCTCCTGTTTTTTACCCTCCTCACATAGTGTTGCCTACAAACCACATATTTTACAACTGTGGACTCATTGGATTATTGTTGGGAAGTTTTACTATGAGTTTTTCACATTCTTTGTGGTTTTTGTCCATTTTTTTCTACAGATTGAAAGATTTCTGATGGTTTCTTGAACGGCCTAATAAAATCCAGTACCAATACAGTTAGGATTCCACTTTGCTATACTGTCTCATAAATATAGAGAACACTATTATACAGCACTGAACAAATAACATACCTGTTGAAACAGAGCTTCATGCAGATTCGGATCAAACTTTTCGTTCAAAGGATTAACTGAACACAAGCCATGTCGCCTAAAAACCTGTAAGCAAAAACAATTACCACATCATTTCAGAACAGAGGGAAGGTACACAGGCATGCTTCAATTTACGAAGCAATACATTCAATGTTATTCAATGTTATGTACAGGCGTACATACTGTCTATCCCATCTAAGAATTCCGTATTTTGACAGCCGATGCTACCAATATTTTTTACACTTGCCAAACACGTGGCAGAATAACATACTATTTAAAACAACAGGACGTGATCGTATGACCTGAAGAAGCAGTAGTGGCAGCCCTGATCAACAAATCGGTTAACTTCCACCGCCGATATTGAAAATAGTGTGTATTATACGTGATAAATAAGCAAGCACTTTGGAGGAACCGTAATTATTAACACGGTTATGTATCCAGCATTAGTTAGATAACCATTTTATTCTATTCAAACTGTGTGATTTCTATAATTGTTTTACAAACAACCACACCATTATCAATAGACCTGTACCGGCAACCAAAACAAAGGACGCCATTACATAAGCTTCTCGTGTGTTTGTGTTTCGTGACAGTGTGCATTTGTAATTATTTTCTTTTAAGGTGTTATTATAAATTCTGTGCATATATTTAATATATTGCAATGCAGGAATTGAAATACACGGCCTGTAATCGCCAACGACAACGGGATATTTTAAGACGCGTTTCAGAAGAGGGAACTGGAAAAACGTTCAGCTTTTCAGCATCGTGATGGTGGCATGTCTACAAAAACAATCGCTAAGTAAGAAGCAGGTAATTCTTCCAAAGAAAAAAAAAACTTCAGTATGTATTTCCCGGTCATTAAAATGTATGTGTTTAGTCATTTGTGTTACCAAAAGATTTAAAGCTGATTTAGGAAATTAGTCCTACCCGTGTTTGTTTATTACTTACTCTTTTTATTTATATATTATTTCCGTTTCGGTTGTGAGAGTGCAAATTTTTGCTATGTAGTCTACAAAATAATATGTTGACAACTTTTTTTTTAAGTTTTATGAGTCGCACGACTTTGATAACACTGATATTTCAAAGGGACGCTCTACCCATAAAAAGTAAGTTTTTTCGATAGTCTGCTACATGAAACTTAAACTACTACTTTATGACTTTATAGTGCAGAACCAAATTGAAGGCAACAAGAAATATAATTGAATTAATGCACTAATGTAGGCCTATTTTATATACATATTATTTTAGTATTAAGATGTTAATTACACTGTTGTACGATCTAGCAACTTCAGTATGTTGTAACCAAGTAAGCTACTATTATTCAAACTTTTTAGGTGTCAAGTTGAATTAAATAAATAGATAAGTTACCCATACAAGTTTTTTTTTTGTAGTGCCATTAAATGTTACTATTTTGAGCATACCTAGGAAAATATACACTAAATGACGTACAATTTTGAGTTGTTACATTAACTGAACTACTGAAGAGTAGGCTATCCATTGCTGCAATATGAAATAATGTTCCATTACAATTGCCTACCTAACCCTAGTAAGACTTGTGCAGCCAGTATTGAAAACAAATTACTACCTTACTTGTCTGAAATCTAAAAATAACCAAAAGAAAATCACAACCCACTTTGGATTCTATTGCAATGATACTATACCTTAACTGTTGACATGTTTTGATTGTCAGCTAGAAAGCACATGATGGTGGAAGGATACATAATGTTTTGTTTACATTGCCCTTCTTTTTTATGAACTGTCAAATAATGGAATTCTTATATGGTATGTACAATACTACTGTATGCATTAACTATGAAAATATCATAAAAAAAAGTCCTGTACCTGACCTACTACTATAGGCCATTCGGAATAAAGTGAGCACTAAAAATTTAACCTTTGAAAAAAATCACTAGCCGTTACTGCATATACATCACCACTAACAAGAGTTACTTTACTGCTTGTATGGTTGGTAGCGATTTATTGTATGTAGTTCCGTGTATTTTCCTATTTGAATACAACATTAGTGAAAGAACATATGACGAACTCCACCTGTCTGTATTTAATACACTTCAAAATATTTACTTATGATCTTATTGACATTCATACATACATTATAATTAGACTCGATTGGCGCGAGAATTATGTGACACTATCGTCGACCTCGAGTTGCCGTAGCCGTTATCGATTGCTCCGTGCTTCAGACAGTTCAAAACTCCACCAACAGGTGGAATCAGAGTTAGGTTCTCGCAGCCAAGTTGCATATTTGGTTGATTCATTTGCGTGCGTTTGCCCGTTTTGTGCATATACACATTCAAAAGTATGGGAAATTACTTTGAGTATCATTGCCAAATTGATGTGAAACCATCGGTAATCTGTATATTATGTTTTACGTTTGCTAGCCTAAAAACAACGTACTTTTTATTTCACATGTTAAGAAAATACGTTATTTATTGTTTCTGAAGTGCGCCGTTGTTGTTCGTGGCAGTAGAACTGAACGAAACTTGAATTATTGAATAGCGTGTGTCATGTCTGTTGTAGTGGCGGTTTTGCGTTACAAATTAAAATAAAATATGCCCTCATTTACGAGATTCGTAACTGCAATAGTGCGTGTTGTTTAGATTAGTCAATGGACAGAAACCAGACATTAACTCGCAGGTATTTATAACTAAGATTACTTTTTTTATATCTTACATTCAGCTCCATTGCATTTAATGAGTAGATATTGTAGCTAAAATTTATCGGAGCAGTTTAATGTAGTTGTAAACATTGCACGACCCTATGTAAATAAAAGCACGTGGCATTATTTGTGTTAACATCGGCGGAAAGATATAAACTGGCAGGAAATAGAAATTAATCAGGGCTTTTTTGAGTGTTCACTTTATTCCGAATCACCTTTAAGCTACAAACCATACTTTGGTGTATAAAGGTACTGTATATGCATGGGTGAATCATTAAGGAAAATTAATATTCTGAGTTTAGGCCTAACCAAACATTTGTATTCCCATGAATATTACTGGGCCTCATAGTTGTAGCGCAAAGGCCAGCTATAGTGGCATGAGCAAATTACAGCATGTCAAACTCATCAGTTTATCGTTTAGTCTGTCACACAACGCCAATCAAAGGACTCTTGCAGGCAGCTGTTGCTATGTAGCGAGTTTCGCAACAACGTAGCGTGGCAGATAGCAAAGTGTGATCTTGCTACAGCCTCTGTCTGCACACCTCCCATCCTTGTCTACTTGCTTTCACTTATCAGTATCAGCAGATGCCCACTCGCTCGTTTCACTCGAGACTTCCTGCTGTCATATAACTTTTGTTAGTAGTTTTTCATCAAATACTGGTGCTGCCTGTAAGAGTTTCCAAGTCAAGCTGTTGTGCAATAACATGTATGAAGTGCTAGTGTGGCTGTCGCAAATGGGAAGTTATGATGGTTTTGAGCATGACTCAGACCTACCTTATGGACAATAATTTCACGAAAAATTGAGCACAGTTTATTTGTTTATATACTGGTAACTTGAGGCAATATTATATATGTAGATAAACAGTTAAGAATCGAATGACCAATAATGTGAGCACCATTTCGGTGCCAATAATTTACCGTATTTCCACGATTGTAAGCCGCACATTTTTTTACCAATTTTTAGACCTAAGAATTGGGGATGCGGCCTACAAGCAAAGATTGTTCATTTTGTAGTTAATAAATGAAGTAAATATGATGATAACCAATCAAAAAGCATTAAAGTTACAAACGTATAGTGAGCAGTTGATTTGCTCTGCATAAATTGTACAAATAATACGTTTCACGTATTTTTCAGCACTACTAGAAGTCCGCCGCCATGTTAGATACGGAGAAATGTAAACAAACACCATACCCAAAACAATTTATGTGCGTAACTGTTAATACATTTGGATTGACGGTAAAAGCTGTTTATCACAGATAAACATCTAACACAAGATTAGCGCGTCACCATGAAGCCTGTCAGCCGCTTGTTGATGGACTGGCTCACATCCTCAGCTGCTTGATAAGGTAGCGTGGTTGGAGAGGGTGGGCGGCTGGCGGAGAGGAGCAGGTAGTGGCAAGCATAGACAAAGAGGGGTGGCGAGGCGAGACTGATCGATAAACGTAGGGCTCAGTCAGCCACTAGACAGACCTTTCCCGCTTCACAGCACCACGGGCGCGAGGGCACACACAATCAACACAAAAGATTGTTTTACTGACGTCGGCGTTTGTGATTTATGCAATAGTTCTGAAGGAAATGTTATGATGAGACTTATAAATTATAACTGAGAAAAAAATTTATGTAAAAAAATACAAATTCCTTGGATGACTTCCCAAACTAGGGGGTGCAGCTTACAATCAAGGGCGGCTTGTAATCATGGAAATACAGTATCTCGTTAACAATTCACACATTTTTTTTTTAGAAAGCTTGGCAGGAACTACATTTTAAACAGAACATGTCACTTTGTTTCAAACAAAATCAACGTCAAGATTGTCTTATTCTGCCTCGAGTATGATCAGTTTTTATATTTTGGTAACTTTTTATGCAGTCAATTTTATACATTAGAGAGAAGGTCGAGGATGGAATCATTTTAATTGTAAATATATTTTAAAATATGCTAATGTTTCCTGGTTTATTTTATTTATAATGTGTAATGTCCAGCAACAAGCAGTCATTATTAGGAATGAGGTGATCGTACAATGAGGGCAGCCATGCGATGCTGAGGATGCAGTGTGAAGCAGTTTAATTAGAATTGGACGCATGTCTACATATTTGTTGGCAAAAGTTAATAATACTGGCCTGTTACAAATGGCTGTGTCTGAATTCATTGCAACAAGTGTTTGTCCACTTCCCCTTGCATTCCATAAGGCTTATCCCTATTATAAATTAGGGCATATCACCGAATTCAGATAGTATACCCTTCTTGGTTTCTACCTCGAGTACTATCCAAGACAGACGTCTTGTGTAGCTGTTATATCCTTGGCCCAAGCATCACAATATTAAGTTTTATAAAAATAACCATGACAATATAAATGACAACACTTGTTTAACATTATTCGTGCAATTTTGAAAAACTAAAACTTCATCAATACAAAGTTCTCATACAACGTAGCTTTCGTTCCCCTTGTAATGGTACAAGAATAATATTAATTTTAATGCTGTATACTTAAAGTAATATAATACCAAGTCCATTCGTAAAAAAGAAGACATGAGGGTAATATAAACATTTACATATTGGGAATAAATATCCTGAAAAAAAATAGTAAGAAACTTTCTCGAGTTCTTGCAAGTACCGTACCTGTTAGTACAAAACCTGTAATTATACAATGCAAGAAAAAAAAGATAGAGAGTTCATTGAATATAAATGTGAATTTTTTCAGCGAAGGACCCTTTCCCAGATGACGTACGGACATACAACGGTACCTCCCTTTGTGGAAGCAACTGCTCCGAGTTGACCCACCTGGTGTAGCTGTGCTTCCGTCATGGTCAGTCCTTCGTACAAGTTTTTCAAGTGCGGGTTCTTGTCGGTGACCTCCTCCTTCGGTACACTCTCCGTCGCTTTACTGAGGATGTCCGCGACCTAAATACGACAATGACGCCAGGCCATCGGCAACCAACACAGAACTGTACGATTTCCATTTTATTTTGTGTTTCCATGCATCAGTCAAACTTACTTTGTGAACAGACAAGAGTGACTAAGCCATTTAAAATTACTAAAATTCACTTCAATATACTCTACACACTACAATGAATGAAAAATCATGAAATAGACAGGCATTATGTTTACATTTAATTTTTTAATAATACTGTTACTGTTTTAAGTGAACTTTATTCTGTTACGTTTTCTACTAAAAAAATTTACCATGACAAAAATTAACACAAGAGAGAAAAAGACAAACAGACAAAGACAGTTTGAGGAAGGTTGCAATTATGTACAGTCAAAGACACTTACTAGTTATATTTCAATCTCTCTTACCATAGCTACACTTATGTGCAGCTGAGTACAAGAGTTACGTCTAAAGGTGTTCCTACGTTATCATGAAGTTATTAATTTTAAAAAGTCAATACTAATCATCAAAAATAGAATATTAGGCTTAATTCAATTCTATGTCAACAAAACAAAATATAATGTGTTAATATGGTAAATGCAAATATAGCCATCAATTCAAATGACACACATACAACTTACCTCGAGCAGATCTTTACAAAATCCTTGTATCCCAAACAATTTAGCATCTTCTATCTGTTTTGTCAGTCTGACTCTCATATTTTCAGTATCTGCTAATGCTCGCTTATATTTATCCTGAAAAAAATATATTAGCTCGTGTCAACACATTCTCACACCAATGTATATCATATATGCCATTATTTATTTTTTCAACAACATAATTTTAATTAAATTTTCAGAATTAACATTTAAGGGGTAAAAATACAGATCATGTTTACTTTGTTAAGCATTTGGTTTTACAAACTTACATTAAATGTTATAATTTTAGAGCAGCATC
The DNA here is from genome assembly GCA_003012365.1 of Medauroidea extradentata. Lineage (NCBI taxonomy): Eukaryota > Metazoa > Arthropoda > Insecta > Phasmatodea > Phasmatidae > Medauroidea > Medauroidea extradentata. The sequence goes on from PNEQ01002447.1 coordinate 37,776, forward strand.
AAGAATGGTACTGCTACATAAAACTGAGGGGTGACATCCTAGCCTCTACGGCTTCCCGCTCCTGGTGTTAGAACCTAGGGCCTGAGCAACCTGATAAGTTGCGTGTAAACCTGTGGAAGTCAGGTCTGGTTCAATCAGGAATCTAGTCAGAGTCTAAACTAATAGGCTTGGGAAAGGGTCTGGACAGATGGGAACTGTCCAGCATGAAGGGTTGGAACCCCACGGATGGTCAAACTGGTCAAAGACAGCATCCACAGAGGTTACTTCCAGTTGAATGGGCTTACCTGTTAGCCTGTAGGTGGCAGCCCAGTACATAGGTGTAGGTTATGAAAGATCTAGTAAGCCAGTCATCAAAATTTACAACCGCTCGAGTCAATAAAGGTTACCACCAGATGGACAATGGAAAATGACCGAAGAAGAGGTGGAGGAACATGTGAAGGATGAAGTGAAAAGATGAGGCGCTGACTGGGAGACAATATAAGAGGAAGACTGGTGCGAGGACAGAGGACGATAGAAGTGTTTTATCAGGCTGACCCGGCCACAGGCTGGAAGAAGCATCGGACGACAACTACCAAGATTATGATGATGAATGTTAGAGCAGGTTGTTCTAGAAGGATTTACACAAGGATAACTAAGTATTTGTTCAAGTTAGCAGGAAGAAACTATCAGTATTTGAAGTTCTGTATGATTATCAATCACTGGGCCATACCATGTAGTTAGGTTGGTAATACATGTGGATGCAGTGTAGGCTTGTTTAGTTAGGGCTCTGGAGGGGGTTAGGCTCTGTTATTTTATTGGAAGTGAACCGCGCCTTATCGGTCGGTGTGATACCCTGGCAGACGGCAGAGAAGGTGCCAAGGAGAGTGGTGGTTCAACATTTCTGGAGGTTATTAAATGAGTATAGATATGTCTGACAACCTTTGATTGCTATTCCCAGACGGACACCATGCACACAGCTTAAGCAGTTCTCGAACAAATGCCTTTTGAACGAAGCTCTGCATCCCGCCTATTGATGTCGACAGACTGCCAACTTAAACAAAACATGCTTTAAAAAACTTAATTATTTTGGGGTGGAAACTGATTACTTTCCATTTTGTAGCAACCTTAGGAAGAAATTTTGGCAAACCATGGACTGTCGTAAAATTGAGTCCCCATTGCAGATTTTTCAACTTCTCATAACAAATAAGAGACATCTTTACTTTTTCACTTTAACAAAGTATACCACAACGTTTCTGTAACTTAATCTCTAGTAATACATGAATTCTTTCAGGCTTCCACAATTCAAAATGTGCTTATAAAAAACGAAGTGAAGTATTCTAACAATAACTAAACAAAATTCCACACTTCACTCCAACCATAACAAGAATCGCAAAGGAGTAAGCGTGTTGAAGTTTAGAAGTGCAGTATTACAGTACTCCACATTATTACTTCTTCACCTCAAAGCAAAGAGAAAGAAATAGTTTCTGTACCAACCATATTACAGATAGGCCATTCGGAATAATGTGAGCACTAAAGATTTAACCTTTGAAATAAATCACTAGCCGTTACTGCATGTAAGACAACATTAACAATAGTTACATTATTGCTTGTATGGTTGATAGCGAATCATTGCATGTAGTGACGCCGGCCTAGGGCCAGCAAGGGTCGTTAGACAATAATGTCGCCTAAATTCACGACTATGACCATATTTATGATTTAGTGTTTTGTATGCATGTATGTTTTCCTCCACAGGGTCATTATTTATGTGTTTTACGCATCCAATTGGTCACAACGAACATTCAAACCGCCGCCCGGAAATGTCCGAGGTTGGGCCAAGCTATTTTGAACATTTAATTCAGTAACAACGTATTTATTAAGGGATTTCAATGCCCGATTTAGCATGTAAACTGTTCATACAATGTACGATTCATTTGGTGCCATTTCTTAACATTACACATAATAATCCTTGTAAATGCGAGTTGCTGGAACATTGGAGATCAACGGTCACGTGTGGTGCCGGAAGTGACGCCCCACGCTAGGTCATGTGCCATCAGCGGCCATGTTTCTCGTCGCAGTCCGTCGTCACCGTCTGGAGAGGTAAGACGCTGTCCGCGCGCGCATCACACTTTGCATACTGATAGTTAAGAGTTCCA